>VZTN01013185.1:558943-586454 GCA_013400515.1 Erpornis zantholeuca | reverse complement strand
TCTGCTAGAGACTGAGTGTTGTTTCCCTGGGATAATTAGATTTGGCTATTTGCTTAAATTAATTGAAGATATAAAATTCTCTTCAGACAGGTTGTGTTGGCTTTGACTTGTTGCATTTATGTTGGTTTTAAGCATATTCCCTGCTGGCTTTGTCTGGTATAACAAGGAAAGGTAGAAGTCCATGGAGAAGGAATTAATTCCCTGGCATGTTTGGTAGAGTGTTACAAATCTTTGATTTGCAAATGTGCATAAGGAACCAGAGATTTAGCCAATGGGTTGTGCAGTATCTGCTTTTCATGTATCAATAATGTTATCAGGGATCTCATTAATGCCTGGGGCTGTTCAGGGAGTGGTTTAAGGAAACCTCCCTGCAAGCACTGTGCCTGTAACAGGCTGGGTCACACTTGTGTTATTTGACTCGTGGTTTGCAGCCACATCACTGCTGATGTCTCTGGTCAGAAGGGTGAACTGTAGGTTCTGTGCTATTCTGGAACTTGCCAATGTTTCTTTTATCCTGCCTGAAATACTGACTTCCAGTGGCCCATGGAATGGAAGTAGGGTGTTCATTTACCTGTTAACTCCATTACTCTGGAACAAGATGTCTTTAGCTAGTCAGATATAAAAAGATTTAAAACATCTCTAGATGACATTTCTATAATGCGTTGGTGTTTCTGTAAGACATAATAAAATATTCAGTGCTTGAACAGATGGATATAGACACAATCCTTCTGAAGATGTTATTTTAAGGATGTGGATTATACTGGATTAATAGGCCAGTAGCTTGGCAGAATGCAGCTTTTTGGTGTTTCAACTTGTAGAACTAGTTATAATTTCCAATGAATTAGCTGTGAATTGCACCAGTTAAAAAAGATGAAAATTAACTTTTAAAATATGGATTATTTTTTTTTCCTTTAATGAAAATTCTATTTTTAGACAATTATAAGAACCTTAATTCTTTTAACTGCCAAACTCTTTCCTCTGGGCTAGACTTTGACAGATACTTAGGATTATCAGGTTAACATGCACTGGATAAAAGATGGTGAGAGGCTATGGAAGAGAAAGCTTTTGTTAATGAACATCAGTTTTTAGTAGTGGGGTTTTTTCCTCTGTCAAAAGATTTTAAAATCTTGACACATGTCAAAAAGTATTGCTGGCCCTGATAAATTGTATGAACTTTAAATGAAATACTTAGGAATGCTGAAATCCTGCTGAAGTTAGTGGTATCTTATTCAACAATAAGGAATAAAGGTTATACTGTGACCTCCAGAAACCCATACTGTTATAAATCTTAGTAATGGTGTGTTATTTCTTGATTTAAGTTTGGAAAATGGAGCATGTTGCCATGAGTTCTTCTCTAAAATGAGCCTGAATTTAGCCTTAGAAAATTCATTAAAAGGGACAAGACTACTCCTGTCCATTTTATAGAAGGAGAAGGCTTATAAAGGAAAACTATAACCATTTCTTAGGCCGTCTCCTAAAATTGGAAGAAGTATTGGCTCACAACTCCTACATAGGTCTGTGATAGTAAAATTCTTCAGCACAGCCTTTTGAGAGCTTTCCTCTCCTTGGGATACTCTGTTGTGTACAACTGTTCCACTGCTCTTCCACCATGGCACGAGAGGTGAGAACTGGCTTCAAAGGGGAGTGGTGGCTTTTATGGCATTCATTTTAACTTACAGAAAAACAAGTGTAAATGGATTAATTTATTACCCACTGAAGTTAAAAAGAATGTTGGAGATTTCATCAGCATTAGTTTGCTACATTATTAATGAAGTTATCATTAAAATCTCAGCAGTTACTCTGAAATGCTATTTGAACTGTCAGAGCTCTCTTTTATACCTAGTGTGGGGATAACTGCAGCCAGTGTGTGATGGTGCCCACATTCTAGAGCACTGGTGTAAATGTGGCATGTGATCCTAGAATCCACAGTATCTGAGTGTTTGCCTGCTGTATTGTGTGGCTGTGTTGTTTTTCTGGTAAATCACTGTAAAAAAATATTACAGGAAAATGCACTATTTTCCTGTCACATGGTTATGAAAACTTTCCTTAATTCAGATGTAATATTAAAATATGTTCAGAGATACCAGTTCTGGAAGAGAGCAGACATGGCTCATTTACGTGGTTGTACATAAAATAAAGTTTTACCGTGTAGTTATTGCTTCTCAAGTTTAATGTATATTACCTTGGGAAGACCGGTTAGACACTGGGAGAAAAGCCATAAAAAGAGTTAATCTCCAATATTGGTCTCTTGAGATCAGAAGATAATACTGGATAGCCAAAAGATGGAACGATAAAATGTCGAGATCATTCAAGGAGAAACCATATTTTATTCTGTCAGTTTGCAAGGGATTTCCTGCATTGAACTTCAGTCTTTAGGACTGAGTAAACAAACATATCTATTTTTTGCCTTTTTTTTCTGACTTAAAGTGTTTACCAAGACTGAGCTGTTTTACAGTTTATAATTGTGCCTTTGCTAAAATATGTAATTGTCCACCTGCACTTGAGCCAAGCTTTCGTGAAACATCTGAAAATAAATTTGTGAGAGAAACTCATATATTGCTGTCAGGATGATGTTTTATCATGTGTTTTCCACAGTATGCTTTGAACTGCATCTCTGTTACTGAGTGTTTCAGGTATCTCAATTTCAAATGCCATGGATATTTTTTTTTTGAGGTATTTGAAAAGGACACCATGACGTGTTGAGGCACTCTGACATTATTCAGTGTACATGTCTTTCACTGCTCAAGTGATACTTAAACTGTCTGTGATAATAATCTAATTGAAGGGTGTTTCATGTGTTCTTGGCAGAGAATTCTCACTCCAGTCTACAGGATTGTTCCAGAGCACCTGTTGGTGTTCTTAGTGGGCTTTAAATGCGTGTGGCAGAGTGTATTCTTGTCAAGGGATCACCTGGAGGGAAGAAGATGGCAAAGATTTGTACTTTTTCCACTATTTTTTTTCAAGTCCTTGGGAAAGATGATTTTCAATGTCCTTGCATGCTCTATATCCCCTTGACATGAGTTTTTCAGAATTTTAGTCAAATTAATATGCTTTTTATTATCAAATTGAAGTGTCTTTTGGCCCATAGAGCAGGTAATGTGATGATAATAAGCTCTTAGTAAGACAAGCATAAAGCATCTGGAGGCATTATAATATACATTATTAAAATATACTACCCTCAGTACTGCCCACCTAACCCCTCTTTGTTCCACTTCACTATCAGGATAAAAAAAAAAATAGTGCTTGCAAAGCATCATGTAAAAGTATTCCTGACTTGTGACTGGTATTGCATAGCAGGGATTCCATTGGGAGCTGCCATCCTGTCAGCTCTGTCTGTGACAAGGAGCCTTCCCAGGAAATGGCATTAGCACACACCGAGTCCATCACATTTTAGCAACACATCTGCAAGAGGGAAACAAAAATTCCTCTTATTGTCTTTTTGTTTCTGGTGCTTTCCACGAGCACGCCAGGAAGCCTTCTTGGGTTAGAATGTATTGTCTAGAACATCTTTCACCTGATGGCTTAGCTTACATTGTCCTGCATGAAAACACCACTGCTGCTGCCTCTGGGCTCAGCACCAGGAAAATGCAGGCTCCAGTGCTGGATCTGGTAGAATTCTTCTGGGGATCTCTGCCTTGGGAAGGAAGTAGTACTCAGCTGGCATCTGTGAACCTTGTCCTTTGCTAGGATACTTAAACTGGTTGCCTATATTTTTGTTCTCTTAACACATACCCCCACCCCAAAACACACCCCTCAAAACCAAGTAGCCCAAGGCTGGATGTCTAATTCTTCTCTCAGAACTTCTGTGCTCAGCTCTGCTTTGGTTTCACTGCATTCCCTCCTGCTGTGTGCTGGGATAAACAGCAAGATCAGGCCCTGTGTGTGTTCGTTTGCTTTGTGATCTGATTTATGCTGCTTACATCTACTGCTGACTTCAGCCTCTCATTGTGAGCCAGCACAGTTTAGGAAATGTTTAGGAAATGCTCTCCCTGGCTTCAGCTGGTGGCAGAAGAGCAACTGAGAAACAGTTCCCCTGTGTGAGTCCAGCACTTGCCTTTCCAGTCTTTATTGGAGACTGAATCCTGTTTCTCCTTTCACTCATCCTTTTTCGAGCTATAGAGGCCAATCTCAGCAGATACTCACCATCATATCTTGTCGGAAGACCTAAGTTATTTACCTGCTGTACCTTTCTGGTTTCACAAATGTTTTCTCTGAACAAAATGGGGATGGAGTAATGTGTATTCTTTTGAAATTAAGCTGCATTCACCACCTAGTTCCTAAATAACCATAACTGATTAGTCCTGCACCTTTCAGGGTCTTTTGTCTTTGCCTTGTTCTTTACCTATGTGATTTTCTCTGCTAAGGAAACAAATTCCAAATGAGGAATACTGAGCTGATTCTACTGTTAAATTTCCCAGCTCCATACTAGTGTAATTCCAATATTTTATATTAATGATATATTCAAATATAGTGGCACTTTGGAGGCTTTTCTAGAGAAAGAAGCATAAAGAACCCTGATCCTGGGGCTGATTTCCAAAGGACCCCACAATCTTCATTATGGAAATAATTTGTAGAAAGGGTTATTTTGACATGGGAAAAATTAATTACCCAGTGCTAACAGATAAGAGATTTTACCTCTTTTATAACCAGCATTTCTGTATCCATCATGTAAGAGAACCATGCTCCTGTTTTTAACAGACTAGAAAATGTGTAAGTATCTGGCAACTAGTAAATGAGTCACACGTTATTTCTATAAGATATCTGTCTCAGCTGACACCACCTCACTCAGAATATAGTTCTGATGATGCTTCCTGAAGATGTGCTAAGCTTCTGAAAGTGCCTGTTCATCGTGTGTCTTTTGGAGCTATTTAGAGATATCTTTAGAATTAATTTATGTTCTCATGAATTTTGTGCTTTGGCAGTTGCCCTTCCTTCAGAAATCTCAATCATGGGAATGTTTGTGAAGTTCATGTGTCAGCAAAGTTCATACAAATTCACTTAATTGGTGAAGGGAAAGTTCACAGAAGATTTTCAGTAGTTACTTCAGAAAGGAAATGCCTGTTGTTTGTACTTCTGTTTAGGGTCAGTTTGTCAGATGCTGAAGATACATAACCAAGGAGTACCAAAGTGCTTAAAATCCAAGTTACCTTTATTGATGCTTTTCTTTTTTCAGTCTTTCTCTTGACTTTGCTAATGGGGTCTACTAAAGATCTGTTACATCCTTAAGGGTGTGAATTAGGATTAGAAAACTTTTCTTTAATGACCAGAATATAATGTTTATCCTTATATTTATTCAATTTTAAATAGTTAGTTTTTTCAGAAATTGAAACCCATCTGCTTTGACAGAGCAGTCCTGAGCTATGAGTAATCTTGTCCTTTTAATCACCACTTTTGGTTACTGGCTTTTGCTTATTCTTTTTCCTAAATGTATTTTTGAAGGTTCGTCATCATCAAAGACTTCCTGTTTATCAGCTGATGGCATTTTTCTTTATGTTTTATGTAAAAAGACAAATCTCAGGCCTTTCTTCAGAGGGGCTGAAGAAGCTGAGTTCATTGTCAAGGTAACTCGGAATCCTCTCACTAGATATGTGAGCTCATGGCAGTTAGGAAAAATACTGCTTAGTGTCAGTCAGCATGAAAGATCCTTCATTTTCCCACCTCAGCCTCTCAGGAAACATTCTGACCTTCTCAGACTGAAAAAAAATGATCCCTGGGATTCTGGAAAACTCTGACACATTTGAAATGAAGTCCCACTGGCGAAGAATCTACCAAACACAGAGACATTGTTGAAGTTTGTATTTCTTTAAGGAAAATATTTTGTCATGTGTGGCTTCTCAGGAGACAAAAGCGGCACTTGCTGATTTTTCAGTGGAATTTCCTAGTCTTTTCCTATTTTTTTTGAAATTGACTCTATATTTGAAGAAAAAGGTATGTCCAAAAAAGATCAAGCTGAGCCCTAATCCTGTGCTTAGAGTGTGATTAAAGACTTGCATTTCCCCAAACAGCCATGTCACAAGATGCCAAGTGCAGAAGGCATTAATCATCTGTACCTTATCTCTATGAAAAGCCATCTTCAAAGCAGAAAGGAGGAGAGTTCTACCCTCTAGAGATAAATGGCATATAGTAAATAGCGAGAGGCACTCAGATACTGTGATTATGAGCTCTATAGAAATGCCTATAAATAATACTAGGAGGTGCCCAGATACTACAGCTTACTTATGAAAATAAATAAAGCACATAAAAATCTGACAAGATGCAAGTTTCTCTCCCATGTGAGGATGCTTCACTTTCCTTTTCCACTTTCTATTCTGAGAGCAGGACCTGCCATGCAGGGTCCTCATCCTTAACTTGCAGTCTCTTGAGAAATAATAAAGAAAATCACTAAGTAAAATAGCATGAAAGCATTGAGGTAAGAAAACTTTTAAAGGCATATTTAGCTGTGCATACATCCTTTCCAAATTTTGTGTTTAAAATAAGAAAAGTGTATCTGGGCAGAAACTTTTAGACTCTGAAATTTGAGAGTGTTGGAATGAGAGAGTGTGGATTCTGGGATGATAGAGGCAGATTTGGTGCTTACTTCAGTGGGAGGGAGACATTAAGATTTCACAAAGGTGCTCATAGCAGTAATGTATTCGCTTCTGGGAACACCCCCTTAGCTGCATGAGAGCTGCACCAGTCAATCGACAAGATCAATATCTAAAGACAAAGAATGCATTGATTGGAATTGCTTCTTTTTGTATGTTTTTTTTTTTTCCCTAGTTTTTTTTTTTTCACTGTTCTCTTTTACTTTCTCATCAAATATTTTTCTATTAGTACTGTTCTCTGATTGGCTACAGGTAATTCTTGATATTGTTTATATGATAAACAGCTGTTCAGGAACTCTGCAGTTTGTGTTGGTAAGGTCTCTGAATTACCCTGCTCTGTGATCAGCAAAGTTAGTGAGTGCTGCCAGTGGGGAAATTTGGTTGTAATGAGGTTACTGGAGACCAAAAATGAAGTACTGCAGTGAATGGAATAATTTTTAAATTTGAAATATTATTTGAGCAGACATTACAGTGTTGGCCTAACTCAGTCTGGCATGTTTCTAGAGGAGCATATACAAATCACAAGTGTCTCTTTTGTAGAAAGACAAATGCTTTACAGTCAATTGCCATGGATTTTATTCAGGTCTTAGCAAATCCTTTTATATCTCTCTTCTGATAATCCACTGTTTCATTTAAAAAAATACTGATGTTCAATCATCATTTAGTATGGGGGATGAAAACTCGCTTTTATATCCTCAATTTTTTTTACATGGTTGCTCATAAATGAAGAACTATGGAGATGGCCAGTGCACAAATCCAGTTTTACCATCTTAGGGTGTGGAACTGGATAATGCTTGGAGTGTACTGAGAACATGTGTGTTCCATATAGGTATTTTAAACTCACCAAGTTTCAGTTTTACACTTCCAGCTTCAAAGGTGATAAGTCCCTCAGTCAGGTTTTGAGCAAGACATTGCTGAGCAAATTAAATTTTTCTGCCTGTTGGAAATAATGTCTGTGCTTCCCAGGAATACCTGTCCTTCCTAGAAGCTTGAAAATTATGTTGTTTCTACATTAGTTTTTCCTCTTCTGTGGATGTGTCTGCTTCTTGATTTGTGCAATTTTGAAATTAGCACAAGTTCATGAGTTTGTTTAATGACACAGAAGCAAAGTCCAGATGTAATTTTTTTGTCTGAATTTTTAGTTGTTATGAGATGTTGATAACTAAACATTGATGTTTTTCTGCTCTAGTCCTCAGAAAAGAAAAATTAAGTGAGGTTATTGCTGCTATCTTTTTTGAAGACCTGAAAATGCCTTTTCTTAGGAATTGTTCCCTTTGTCAGTATGTAAGATTCAGTAAAGTTGGAAGAAAAAGAAACGTGAAAGTTCCCAGTCTTTGCTTTAAGTTATTTCACTCTGGACTCGGCTGTCAAATTGCCTGATGGATCCAAAACAAAGAGCCACACTGTGAAAACATGTAAAAGACAAAAAGAAGTTAAAAGATTTTCTGGGATCTCTGCACATTGAATAGTCATAAATTCTGTTACCAGAATGGCTCCTGGAATATGTCTGAGGTTGCTGGTGAGAACATGGTCTCTCCCCTATGATTAAATTCTCATCTTTTCCCAAATGGTGGAAAGGGCAACTGTCTTAAACCTTTGAACTTTATTTGTAATACAAAACTTCAATTAGATAAAAGACAATAATTAGCAAATCTTTTATCTTAGGGCGTAATTAAATCTTTAAGGCAGGACATCTTAATCAATGACTTGTAATGACAAGTTCATAAATAAATTAATTCTTCCAATGAGTGTCTGACAGAAATCAATGTGTGTTAAAAGAGATTCAGGATGAGGGGACACCACTATAGAAACACTGTAGCTCAGTTACTCTTGGTTCAAAGATTCTCATCTATAAAGTATTAGCTTGTTCAAAAGATGATGTATTATTTAAAAGAGAGATCATGAAAATACCAACATCTAATTTTGTAGAGCATTTTTTGGAACTTCCATCTTTACGTATATAAGTATTTCACCTTGGTTTATGATTAGGTCTTTGTATGGACTCTCTACAAAAGTATGTAGTCGACTGATTTGCTGTCCTGGAGCCCTGGTGACAAGTCTCATTACTGAAAGTAAAACTCGTCTGAGCAGATGTTGTGTAACCTCCTCTTCACTGGTAAGGATCTCCCGTCCAGGTCAAAACTTGTATAATTGCCTCAAGACCTTAAATATTCCTGCTCAAGTGATTAGTACATTTCTGTTCATTTCATACTTTATACCACAGCACAGTGCATGGCCATTAACTCAAGGGTTTCCTGTTGGTATAAGAAGGGTAAAATGAGGACACAAAAGAAAGCCACAAGGGATCTTGTTTTGTTTGAGATCTCTTGTGACCAGTGTTATCTGTGAGGTGATAAGCTCTGGAAGCTGCCTCTTGCTGGAAGCAATGCAGCAGTGGCAAAGTTGCTACAGAGGGGTTGGTGGAAATTCCACTTTTCTAATATTGCATACAACAGAATTGCTTCTAGTTGGCACTACCAAATACACTGCTCTGCCTCCTGTCTCCCATGTATCCTGACCACCTGGTTTTAGCTGACCAAAATCAGCAGCAACTTTGTGCTACCTGTGTGAAGCTCTTAATCATGACTCTTGTCTTACTCACTTAAGTATCACATTAAGTGTTAAAAAAATGTAGTAGCAAATATTGCCAGTTGAACTCACTTTTGTGAAGTTTCTCCCATGGTTTGTGGAATTTATTTAGAGTATCTCTGACAATAAACACTCAGATTTCTAATGCTTGGTTGCGTGTAAGATGAGAATAAGTGCTGTAACTCTTGATGAAGCTTTATCATCATTAGACAAAGGATCTTCAGACTGCTGGAATAGGTGCTAAATCACTTTTGTTGCATTTACTAAGCATTTCTGTGAATTTCTTCCTGTATATCAGTTGGGCTCCCTGATTAAAGAGTGCAACTGGTCTTGGGCATGCTGAGTTTTTTCCATCAAGCCTGGGCTGCCTGCTCCCAGCAGGTTGGGAGCTGTAATCCCCCCGATGTATCTGGCAGAGCTGAAGTAGCTGAAAGGCTGCTCTCGTGTTTGGTTTGCCTGGCAGCCAAGAGGAAGAGCTGCTTGGCCAGTCTGCACAGATAGGTCTGGTCTAGTCACAGCCAGCTCCACTCCATTTGGAAGATCCACCAAAACTAGACTAAACATGTGGAGGAGATGTTGTGGTGGAGACAAGCTGGGAAAGGGAGCTTAGGGTGTTGCAATGGAGAACAATCCAGGACGTGCTGGAGCTTGAGGGTACAGGGGTATGGAGGACAGCAGAGTGAACAAGAACAGAGCAGGCTGCATCCAAACCAGAGGAGACAAAAGCATGGAAAGCTGGGCTATGTTAAACTACTGCTTTGATCTCTTTTCTAACTTAGGGGATAAAAAACCTCATTAGCTTTATACTGCCCCAACAGTATTAATTAAAACAATTGCACTTTCTCCTAGTGTGTTAATGAGCTGCACTACAAATTTATTTTGCTTTTGAGTGGTGAAAATCTGCAGCTTCTAGAATGATCGATTCTTTCTGTTGTTGTGTGGGGCACTGAATATCAGATTAAGTTGAAATGTTAGCGATTTCCTATTTGAAACCTGTTAAACAGCAACACAGATGGAAAGTTCTGTTCAGGTTATGAGCGTCCAGATCTGTCGCTGATTAAAAGAAGAGGTAGCATGTACTGGTGGCTGGTTTTGATAGATATCTCTGCAGAATTGTAACACAGGTCTCACATCCTTGTAATCCAGTAGCTCTGCCCCTGACAGACACTATCTGCTGCCCTTCACATCTTGTAAAGATCAGTTGCTATTCTTGTGAAACTGGGTTATAGCTCAGAGCATCCTTGGACAGCTTTGTTCACAACCTGGGCGCTTGCTGCTCTTCAGAAGGGTGATAGGAATCTAAACCTCTTGCCTCTTTGGATATACTCTCCCTTCAGAGCTGTCATCCAGGTTGTCAAACTTATCCTTAGCCAGCTTCAGCTTCGAGGGTCCTTTTACCCACCCTGTAACTTTCCTGTCCATCCCATTATGCCCTGTCATTGAGGGTGTTTGTGTATTTCATTTGAAGCAGTTTAAGAGTATTTTGCTGAATTCCTCCAAGGGAATTTAAATAGCCCTAATGACTATATTACCTTGCAGGCTTTTAAATGTTTCCCCAGCTGCTTGATTCAATGCAGTATAAATTGTGAGCCTTTCCACAGTAATCTCAGCATTTGTTTAGGAGTTAAATATTAACAGATTTTTTGTCTTTCTCTCAGAAAGTAGTCTCTGCACCTGCTTAATTTGCTGTAGAGCTTTTCAGAAGGAAATGTTGCTTTCTTTTCAAGTGCTCTGGGTTTTGTTCTCTGTATGTGCTTTACATGAGGTCAGTTTGAAGAAGCCTTGGACTGAAACACTTTTGTTCAGCTTACAAACATTATTCTGTCTCAGTGAAAATCTGGGATGGGGAAGGAGCTCCCAACTGATAAACCTGAGTGGTGGATTTGTTGCAAACAGATTAACTCAATGTGGTGCCCTGTACAGGGCTTCAAAATTACTTGCAGCATCTTTTTCAGCATGCCAGTAATTTAGGTGATCCAGAAAAGAGGAAAAAACTGGAAAAAATATGAATTAAAGCAATAAGTCATGTAGATGGGCTAAATATTGGAAGCAATGTGGGTGGCTAAGCCAACACAACAGACGTGTCTTAGGTATTTTTATTTTAAAGACAAAGACAGTCTGCCTCCCACACATTTCAAAATGAATCTCAAGTGTATTTTTATAATTTACAATTATTTCCATCAGAGAATAATAGAGATTTGATGCCTGGGGTAATTAATGTTCTGTGATGTCTATTATAATAGCTATTTTAAGTGTAGGAAATACCCTAATAAGAAACAGTTTGCTAGTGTGCTGATGTAGTTGATTTTAATCATAGCTTTCTCTGTAAAATAACAATTGGAAGATATGACAATAGATATTTTGATGAAACTCTTAAGCATCTGATAAAACTTGGGCAAAGATAAATCACTTCAAAAAGACCATTTAAAGGAAAATCAACCCCTTCATTTTCTGACATTTATTATTATGCTACCTGTGTTTTAAAATACTTAGTGATATTTACTAAATATAGTAATTGATGAATTGCAATGCTTTGAAGCTAATTAAAACAAAAAAAGAAGAAATTAATTAATTATTTTTTTCATTAATTAATCTTTTAATGAAAGAAGTATATGGTAAAGGAAGACTATACTTTATAAGGGATATTTAATTGGTTGTAGATCTACGTCTTTTTGAAGTTATATATTGAAGTCATTACAAAACATTAAACTTATAATTTCCTTTTCCTACTCCTCCTGGTTTCCCCTCTCTCAGGTCTGCCCCCTGCTCTCCCCCAAGCTGAAAAACTGCTTTGTATTGTTGTTTCCTCCCCAGTTTCTGGTTTGGAAATTGTAGCTGCAGTGGCTTCTTTCCCCCTGCTCATTCAGCATGTATCGTTCTGTCCTTTGTCCGTAGTGCTTGAGGTTTTTTCTGCTGTATCTTGTATCTCTCTCTTCCTCTTCTACATTCCTCTATTCATGACCTTGTTAGACTTGCTTGCTTCCTCATGTAACTTCATTTGGTGTCTGTGCCCCATACAAAATTACCTTTCTTCCTTGTACTTATATTTTCTTGAAGGATTTATTTTATTATACATTTTTTACAAGCTGCAGTTCAGCTGAATTCTCAAAGAATCTAGTGTCATCCTGAATACATCTACTCACTTTCAGACTTCTGGGATTCATGAGCATGAGTTATTTTTAAAGGAATTATGCTTTACTTTTTCGATGCCTTTCATAAGTAAGTTTTCTTTGTCAGCCATATTATCATATTTTTCCTTATGATTTTATTATCTGATAATTTCTATTTGTATATGTTGGTTCTGGTTTTGGTGTTTGATCTTCATAGTGTTCAGTCTCATCTTTTCATCCATTCTATTTCTATTCAGCTTTTCTAAAGCAAATGCTACACTTTCCTTAAGTCTCTGATTCTCACTTCAGCTTCCCAATCCCAAAACTCCCATGGTGGCACTCCTTACCAGAATTGTAACTAAAATTGCAAATTGACTGGCAGTATGCTTTGATTTTTCCCAGCAGGGGAAATTATTTCCCAGGTAAATGTATCACCCTGCTGCAAAAATTCTGACCTCAGCATTTCCAAAGTTCCCTACAAGCTAGTGACCAGGTACACAATACAGAATACTTGGTGAAGAGATTTAAATTTTCTGTGTCAAAATTAGTGTTTCTGAAAAAGCTTTCATTGACTCCCTGTAAGATTTTTCTCAGATTGTCAGCTCCTGGTATGCTGAAGATTTGCTGTGTTACTGGAAGGTCAGGCTGTGCCTGAAACTGCAGTTACAGTTAGCTTTGAAGGTGTTAGAATCTGAGCCAGCCCAAAAAACCTGTTTCCTCTTCAAAAAATATTATTCCTTCAATTCTGTTCACTTGGGTTTTCAAAAACTAGAAAAAAGATTTCCAAAACTGATTTGATTTAAAGTGACCGTTGTAATAACAACACTGGTGAGTTTTTACTGTGTGTCTCCATCCATCTGAATAAATGATGTGACAGTTGAGTGACTTGTGGTCTTGAAGTGTCTCTTCACTGTCTTTTAACTCTCAGTCCTTATCTTAGCCTTGTAGGAGCTAAATCTGAGGACTAAAGCAGTCCTTAAGAACTTCTAGGCACTTTGGATTTTGGGGTGGGGGTGGTGCTGTGTTTGTGTGGTGTTTTTTGAATTATTTTTTAATTCCAAGTGCAAGGATGCCCAGCTCTGCAGCAGAGCAGTGACTGTGTTAACATCACTGCCACGGTGCTGCGCTGGTGGCATCAGCTCGGATGAGTGTCAGGGACTTCCTTCCCTGCCAAGCCTGAACTGAGGACTCAGCTTTCATTTGTGAGCTCGGGGCTCTGGTGCTTCTCAGGGACATGATGTGCTTTCGTTTTCATTCGTCCAGGATGGGAAACCAGCACTGCTTGGGCAGGGTTGGCATATTTAACATCCCGCCCCCAATCACAGTGCTGCCAATATATGGGAGTCAGCTTAAATATATCCTTATACAAACTACTGATGGACTGGTGCTAAATGTTTGTTTTGGCTTAAAGGGGCACTGTTGAGATGTAATCACAGGATGATTTTGTTTCAAATTTTCCATTGAGTGCATAGTTTTCTGGCTGCCTTACTTGGCTGTGTTTTTCAACATATATATACATTTACATGGTTATCCAGTGGTCTACATGAAATACAACAACATTCCCTTTGCACATTGTTAATATGTATTTAGAAATGAATGACTAACTTAAACAGTCCCTTGCAGATGTTATGAAAGTGCTCTGAGTAAGAAAAAAATTAAAAGATAGGGGAAAACTGAATGTACTTGTAGTTATTTGTGGGTTTTGCTTGCCTTTTTTAAGGCTCCTTTCTGGCTTTAAATGCTCTCTCTGGTTTTGGCTCTTATGCAGTTGTACAGTGGTGTCTGTTCATGAGCATTTACAAAGCATCAATACAGGCAGTGGCTTCTCTTTTAATAATTGCAAAGTGGAAATACATTTTTCTAGTAGATAACGACTAGGGCTCAGTGGAATGTGTGACTTTTTGATGTTCTGTAATGGCCCTCAACATTACAACTCCACCTTCTGGCCTTGGAAAGTAAGGGCTGGGTGCATCATTGCCTATAGGAGATTTTTTTAATGCATATTAACAGCAAGGGCAGAAGAGAAGTCAAATTCTCTAGTACTGAGAAGTTGTTTTTCTTGTGAGTTTGCATTCATCTTTGATCTGAGCATGGCAGTGACCTGGACTAATCTGTCAATACAGTATTTGCCATTTTCCATGATGAGGTATTAAGATTTGTAAATCACTTAAAACAAAAGGATTTGACTTCAGTTCCTGATTTAGGATCTAACTTTCCTGGCACTCAATCTCTTCAATATTGAGAACTGCAACAAGAAACCTTGAAACATCCACACCTAAGTCTTTCTACAGAGCACTATCAATGGATGAAGTCATATTTTTAAAGAAGTCAAAGTCTCTAAAGACTGGCATAACAAGGGTAGGCCCTATAAGCAGTTCAAGGTTATGTTCACTGTGATATTTGCCTTACCTTAGTCAAGAATTGAAGCAGAATAAGAAAAAATTTATCTCTATAACAAAATATGAACCTGTTTAAGGAAACTTGGCCCTTGAATTTGGAATAGAAAGATAAGATGATACCAGTACCCTTGAGACTGGTAAGATCTGCTCAAGAAACACCTAATTTCAAACACCCTTTTTAGAGCTTTATTTATTAATAAAGTTTTGGTTATATCCTTGGTCATCTTTCAGTCTTTCTGCCTGGCTTCTGGTGGAAAAAAAACCTGAGTATGTGGGAGGAAAAGATGAATTGAGAAGTGGAAGAAGACTGTCTTGTCTTTTCTTTCACAAAGGATGTGTCTGTTCTCACTTCTAAGTCAAGCAGCAATAGAGTGACACTTTCCCAATTACACTCTCCACGCAAGTGATGCTATGGCTACCACATGGTGATTCTATAATTGTGAGGTGATGATTGTGTGATGCCAACTGGGAGGCAGAAACGAGGTTAGGCAATGCTGAACTGGAGGGGAGGGGTGCACTGACGCAATCTGCTCACTGCCTGGCAGCTGGTGGAGCAAGGCAGCCTCCCTTCAGAGACATGGCTCCACAGGAAAAATGCTGCTGCTGTCCTTCCAAGTAATAAAGATAGCAAGAATTAGGTTTGGGGCAGGTTTATGTTAGTTTATTTTTTAGTATGGCCCTGCTTAGCTGTAGACAGTGATGCCCTGATGGAAGAGAGCTCAAGTGCCTGGCACTGCACTTCCCTCCTGCACTTCCCTGCACCTGGGAAAAGGAGTGAAAACAACTAAACTTCAGGCCTAGGTTAACTTTTAGATGTGTTTCCAGCCTCTTTGGAATACTGCATGTGGCTAAAAATCTTTTGATGTATTTTGAATAAAAATTGGTAATTTATTGTCCTGCAAAAAATGACTTATTTCTCTAATAAACACTATCTGAAAAGGCTGTGGACATGGCTGTGGGACAGCATCTTCATGTCAGCTAAGCTGGTAGGAAAGAAGGTGATCTGCTGAACAGCTTTTGGGATTTTGACTCTTTTTTGATTTTTTTTTTTCCTTCAAAAATCCTCAGAGAGGAAAGATATGGACAGGAATAGATGCACAATCCCCTCTAAGAGACCACAACAGAACTGTGAGGTACTGATGTAAAAACTTATATTTGTTAATGTCCCAATCAGTTTGGTATCTCATCCTAGAGGAGCTCATGTATTAATAAATACTCTTTGGCCACTTTAAATGATGTACAGCTCAGCTGAGTCATCCTGGCTTTGAAGTAAGTTTCCCTGGTAAACTTCATGAGACTTGATGGCTCTAAAGCAGCATATTAGTCAAATAAGAATTTAGAAATAATTAAGATTTGATAGAATACACAGACTTTCAAGATCTATAAACCTGAGTACTTCTGACTTTATGGGCTTGAGCCAGGCACAGATGCAATTGCTGAAGTGGCTCCAACAATTCATTACTCAGGTATGAAATACGGGCACAAAGTTTAGGTAGGGGATTGCTGATGATAAAAATCTACAGTTGACAGTACAGTACATTCAAGCCTAAATTCTGGAATTTGGCTCAAATATACCCCACCTCTAGCAATAGTACATAAATTCTTAAGCAAGTGAGCTCTGGTGATACAGCTGTATTATTGTGAGCAAAAATCCTGAGGGGTGGGACTGCTGCCATTGGCTTCAGTGGAGCCACAGAAAGTATTTCCTTATCCTTTTACATGGAAATTGGGATTGGCCCTGAAGTCAGTCCTCCATCCCTCTTCAACCTTGGGGCCACTAAAGCCAAGCACACAGATGTGGCTCTTGTTACTCCAGAGTGGTGCTGAGCTATATCCCTGGTGTGTAGGGAGGGGCTCAGCTGCCAGAGGAATTGGTCTGCAGGCAATTGTTCTTTCAACCCTGGTGTGTATTTGCAGGCAGGAGGGATGGGGTCTGGACCAAGAGTGTGTGAACTCTGAGTGGGCCACAGCAGAGACTGACCTGTGTGCATGCAGATCACACCATTCAGGTCTGTGCTGGGTGGCTAAAGAGACTGTGATTTTTGACTTAATAGTTGGCCTTATGAGAGTTATGATGCTTTGATATTGGCCCTCAGTATCAGCAGAGTGTGCTGGTAGTACCTGAATGACTTACTTGAATTAATGTTAAGAAGCTGGTGGTGTTGCAAGAGAAGCTTTAACTCAGATTCTCTAGGATTTTTGGTTATTGTAAGCCCCAGACCTCGTTTCCTTGCACCTTCTTTCAGGCCCTGTCTTTATCAGTGACTCCTGCAGCTGGCTGAAAGCAGGATTTGCACAAAGCTGAACTACATTTTAATACTTGCTGTCACTTTTGGAAAACCTCAAAATTGTGACTTTTCCCAACAAAGTAACTAGAGACATAAAAATCAACAAAGGAAACAGTTAATAGACTGCAGGGCAATCGAAGGGCTTTGGCTCCTGCTCCAAAATATTAACGGCTGTAATTTGACCTCTTAGCCAATTAATTTTGGCCAGTGTAAAATTCCATACACTAAATCTGTTTACGATACTTCACTATTCTAGGCATCTGATACTGTGCCAAGACCTTAATATGTCTCTGAACAGAGGTCAAGTCATGGCCTTAAAACGAAGACTTGAAATATAAGCTGTGTGTGGGTGGGTTGCCTTATGTCCCTAAGGGGCTTATGAGTTCCTTTTCTATTGCTGTATGATCTGAAACCCTGGTCACTGCTCTCTGTATTACCTTCTTGTATTTCTTAATCAAAATAAATCCATTTTGCAGCTCAGAAATGACCCCTCTTTTTTGCAGTTGGTCCATGCCATTATGTTTTTACCACGTGGCTCTGGCTAAGCATGCCAGCAGTTATCTGTTGGCTCTGTTGTACATCTGTTCAAAAACTCATCTTTGATAGATTTCCTCGACAAGTCTAAGTTATGTCCATCTTGTACTTCAGGGTGAAACAGTTGTATCCTGGTCATTCTGCCTGTGCTACCCAGTCATTTAACACTTTGTGTTCCTAGCTTTGGCTTTTGGGCCTGGATTTCCCTCTGTTAACATATATGAACACCAGTGAAGTAGTCTGATTTTTATTAGAAAACAATAAAAATGTTTCTTCTTCCTTCCTGTTTGCAGAGTGAATTGTGTTTGTGGCTACACAGCAGCTTATTAAGAACTGCAAGTTTTGTTATGTTCCAATGAATGCTGCTTAGTTCTGCATGTATATATACTGACTGGATTAAAGCCTAATTCAGGTGGGTTTTTTTTAGTGTGTGCCAAGCTGTACATGACTGTTGTTAGGTTATGAATCAGCTGAACTGGTGTACTTGAGCCCATGTTCTATGAAACACCATATCCCCAGTGCAGCACCATGTTCTCGTTGGTAACAGGCTCAGGGCAGGCAGTAAAGTGCATCATATTCTGTTCAAGTTGTCTGACTTCCAGGAGGAGTCTTGGACCACTGCTTTTTTCCCCAGAACCAGCTGACATGTGTTTCATATTGGAACAGAGCAGTTTTCTGAGATACCCTATGCCTTGTGTGTCATTCTTGTATTAAAATCTACTGTTGATGTGTTCTGCATGGACTTTTGTGCAGGATGGAAATCCTGTGCACCTAAATTAAAGGTGTGCCAAGTAGCCTGAAAATAATCAAAGCATGAAGTATCTGCTGTTCCACATGCCTGGATGTATTAGCAATCATGCCTGAGACCTTGAGAAGCAAAAGAAAACAAAGCCTAACAAAATGGAGTTAGCATCCAAAATTTTTGAAACTTTAGATAATGAAATAAAAAATGCATCTGCCTTATTACAATTTGGATTGTCTTCTAAAGCACTTGGGGATGTAGAAGTGCTGAAAACAAATGATAATCTAGTTGGAGTCACCCACTGCTGAATGCAGATTAGGATTAACTCAAGTGTAGGAATGGCAGATGACTGATAATTACCTGCCAATTAGTGTGCCCCAGTTAAATGGCAAAGTAGAACATCCATCAGGGACTGACCTGTATCTGCTTGCACAGCACCTGATACAACTATTGCCTTAACAGCAACCACTACAATTATTCGTCTATTACATTTTCTTTTATCTGTTGCCCATTATGGAAGATATTACTGTTGAAAAGATCAACTTGAAAGGCTTATAATGAAGAATGCCAATAATAAAACATCTTAACCTAGTACTAGGAAGTTGAAGAAATTTTGAAGCCAAATAGTTGATTTGCTTAAGCCTGATTTATGTTTAATTCAGTGCAGATAAGCTGGTTTGCCAGAATTCTAGTACTTGAAATGACTAAAATGACTTTTTTTTTTTTTTTTTCTGGAGGGGCTGGGGGATAATGGTGAGGGGGATGTGGAGTGAAGAGACCAAAATTAAAAAAGCACAAGAACAAATTGCCTAGTCATTTCTATTTTGAATTTACTTAGCCATTAAAACAAATGAGATTGTCTTTGTCTGTGATATATTGTTCCCAGCTGATGTAAAGTGTATGAAAATAGTTAATGGCTTAAAGAAGAGAAACAATAGGGTTTTATATTATATAAGGAGATTGTCTTTGTAAAGCTGTTCCCTGGGTACTGACAGGAGGTGTTGAATTTTGCATGCCTTGTATACTTGAAAGAATGAGGTTTTTAGATGGAAGTAAATTGCAAAACCCTGTGTAGCAGAGGTTGCTTTTTGAAGTGGAAGAAGTTAGTCAAATTTCTTAGCCCCCAACTGGAGCTACATAGTGTGAATGAGGTGATGGGAATGAAGCTGGACCAACTGGATCATATATCCTGTAGGAAATTACACTTGCATTAAACATGTTTATTTTGGGGTTTATTTTTTAACCTGTCATGGTAGAGACCACCAGCAAAGTTCAGACGGGAGTGTGCAGGCTGAAATCCTGTGTTATTTGGGAGGAGTGTTCCAGCTTGGCCCCAGCTGTCAAAGAGTAACCTGTGCCTCAAAGCCCTGCTTTGCTCATGATGTTGAGTGACAATAGCTTGGCACATCAGGCACCTTCTCCCACCTTTGCACCTCACTGCATTGGGCTACATGCAAGTAAAACTCTATTGAGTGAACTTGTACAAGGTGTGGGCTATCCCAAAATTTCAGGATAGGATTTAATCAAATTCTTTTTTGTGGGGGCAGGAAGGAAGGGGGGGAACACAGATCACGCTTTTCCAGTTTGAGTATTTGAGGTTTCTTCAGTCCTAGGAAAATTAACTGGAGTTTTGTAAGGTGTTAGGACAGAAGGAACACTAAATTAGTTTTTCTTTTATTAATGCAACTGTCTTTTCAAATAGACCAGCAGATGGTAGTGTTTGCTTTGTAATTACAACTGTGAATTCATAGAAGGGACTGCTCTTGTTTGGCATAGGTCACTCAAGGACTGCTCAATATGTAGCAGAATTAGAGAATTGTAAGGAGCAATATTGGTTTAAGCAGGCAGAAAGGAAGGGGGGAGCCCATCCCTAATCTTCAGCCAAGTGGGACAATAAAGGACTCAGTGGAGCAGAGGCTTGTGTCCCGTGTACTGCAGATAAGCTTCCTGGAATTGCAGAAATATCACAGGTGATTAAAGCAATAAGTCAGGGGACAACCTGAAAATATTCTGTCTTTTGCAATAGCAGAAGTTACTGTTCAACTACAGTGCTTTTCAGAAATGTCAGGCATGATTTTGTTGTTTGAGTGGGATGCAGAGTATCTCCTATTGCACAAAGTTTTGTTGGCAAGTGGATAGAGCACAGAGGTGATGGATTGAGGAGGTAAAATTAGCTGGTGACATGTGGTCTTGGGCAACTCTTTTCACCACAGGTTCCCTTTTTCTCAGGCAAGGATGAAATTACTGATAACCACTGTCAGGTTCTTAGAGTGAACTAAAGTATTACTCAAAAAGACTGTATGTTGTTTCACCTGCACATGCCTTGCCTTGACTCTTTCAAATCATATATTTGGGTCAGTTTGCCTACATGTTTTGAAAGGCCTCATTTTATCCACCCTCTGAACTGGAAAAAGAAATTGTACTACACAATGTAACACTTCACAGGAGAAAGTAATTTTAAAAGCAGTCCTAGTGGAGACCTTCATACCCGGAGTTCATTTCTGGAAATAAAACAATGGAGAAATACTGCACAAAGTTAAAGTGAATATTTTGTTTTGTTTTTTTAAATGAATTAGTCTAAATCTGTGTGATTATTTTGTTTTTGTTTTGCTGGAATGTTCTCAGAAATCCTATCAGTTTTGGAAATGTCATGGATGCAAGGGATTTTTAAGAGGAGAGGTCCAACTATTAGTAGATGATATTTCCAATTACCTTTCTAAAAGAATACAGCTCTGAGCCTGCATGTGAAATGAGCATTCTCTCAGGACAAGGGGAATGGCTGTCATTCCAATCTGTCTCAACATCTGGGTGTAAAAAATTTCAGACACATGTTTTAAAATGAGCTGCTCAATCAGTGACCTTCAAATGAAAAAAAAAAAAAAAAAGAGGCAGAATTATACTGTGCATTTTCATGGGCTGGGGTAAAGAGGGGAGAGTTTCAGGTGGTTGACCCAAAATGAAGGAAAAGAAAAGGGGAAAGCAGATTTTGCTTTAAAAATCCATGTTTGGGATGTTTAATATCCCTCTAAACTGATGTCTGTGTTCTGAATGGGGATCTAAAAGGACATGTTTGGAAACTTTTTACATGTTCAAGAGAAACAGGTTGTGTCAGGCTCTAAGATGGGCACAAGTAAGCAAAGTCTAGACCTTGGGACCAAACCCTTGTGAAAAGTTTGAATTCAGTGGAGATTCAAAGGCAAAAAGCAGCAGCACCTGTGCAGGGAAGGGAGGTTCAGAAGTGAGCAGGTGATTCACCAGTGGAAATGTAAAGAATAGCAGGAGATCACTGAGCTTCTTGTGCCTCCTGTACCGTGTTCCATGTTCTGGGTGTGACTGCAGCACTTGGTGTGCATCATTTTTAAACCACTGAAAAATGAGCTGATTTTTATGGGAGGAGACTTGCAGAATCGAGACCTGATCTTGCTACCAAATAAAAAAAATATTATGAGCATATTTGCTTTTAATAATGTTTTAATTGTTCAAAATTAAAATGCATTTTAATTGTTTGAGGAGTCAGTTTTCAAGCTGCAAATGGCTCCTGTAGAATTTTGCTGAGATGACTAGAGGCCATTTTTATTGCAACATGCTTCAGCTCTGCCTGTTGTATGTTTGTCAGCGTTTTAGGGTTTTGTTAGTATAAATATTGTAGTGTTTAATCATTCATTTTCTGCTTGCATATAATGGAGACTATTTCATTTGAGTATTCAAAATTTGAATTACTACTTCAGCACTGCTTTTGACACTTGGTATTTGAGTAAATGAGTTAAAACAAGAGGTTAGTTAGGAAAATAGACGTTATCCCCACTTTACTTTGTATTTTAGATTTTATCTGATGATCATGAGGTTTTCAGCTGGGCTTCCCTTGTGTCTGAGAAGCAAGAGTTTGTGGTGACAGAAGTTCAATTAGATGAGCACCACACTCCTGTTTTTGCACTCTGCTTTTACATTGTGTGTGAAACACTTCAGTTGCTTAGTTTAAAATGTTTTAAAAATATTTTATATGCTGCTTTTTAGGAGGTCTCAATTCTGTGTGCGTCAAGCTGATACTTGGCTGTAGAGCATCTCACTTTAACACAGACATGGATTCTAAGAGAATATCCATAAATATAATGTGGTAGGTAGTGAATAATGGACCTGTAATCCATGTTTTGATTAAAACCAAATATTCAAATATTCCGTATTACACGAAGGCCATAGCTTTCTTTTTTTCACCTGGACAATTAAGGCTTGCAGCACACTGTGGTATCCACACACCTCCTCAGCTGAACAAAATAAACAGGTTAAAAGTTAATATTTGGTTAACATTATTTAAAACAAGTGACTTTATAATCAGGACACAATGAGCCCTGTCACTGGCCAGGTTAGAAGAACCCTTGTAGATAATTTTTAATCCAGAATTCCTTAACAATGATAAAACTTGCTATTGAGTGCTATAAGGTAGTTGAATAATAATAATAATATCATCTGTGGAGAAGGAAGGATACTGGTAATAGTAGGTGAATGTATATAGCTCTAGATAACCCTATTAAACATCACAACAGGGTAGATTTATTTGCTCCCTCTTGTCCTGGGCCTCTGCGTGGTGAGGACCCTGGAACTGAGATGTGATCAGCCAGGGCTGTGTTTGTGCTTAAGGGAGGGCAGGTGGGTGTCTCACAGTGGCCCTTTTCTGCCACACGGTTCTGCTTTAATCCTCTTTTTCCTAGAATCTTTGGGCATGCAGTTATAACCCAGTGGGAATTGTTTTGGTTTCCAGAGTAAGGCTAAAAAGTCAAGGTATAGCTGTTGGTGTTGCCAGGAAAAGCTTTGGTTCTCTTTTCCTCATAGGCTGAGTAGAAATGAGCAAATCATGGCCATCATCCCTCACAACTCATATTACACAAACCCTTTGCAGGAGCGAGCTGCAATGGGATCCCAGTTGGGACTATGGTCAGGTCAGGCAGCAGAATTAATTTCTGCCCAGCTCTGTCACAAAAAACTAAATGTCATTTGAATTTGGTTGTGGTGTAACATATTGAGATTGATCAATCAGAATTAAAGGAAAATGGGACCTAGTTTCTATCTCACTACCTCCAGACCTGCTGCTGTCAAAATGATTCTCCTTTTTCTTACTTAATTTTGTTCAATACAAGATGTCCATCACGGGCCTAAATCTCAGAAATACTGATTTTGATCAGCTAACCCTCTTTATTTTCAAATACATTCCAGTTGCTGTACACATTTGATTGGCGCTTTTCCCCAGGAACCTAATGCTCAGTTTGGAGTAATGGGAACACAAACCATTAATAAAAGATTAAAGAAAAAGCAAAACACCAGGATTTAAAATTCCAAACATTTCTCTGTAGACTGTCTTTATAAAAGGCAGTTTCTTCGGCAGGCGTCAAAATGCAATTCTTCCTACACATTAAATAATAAAATCAGACATGGGAACTTTCAGATTGCTGTGCTGAGCAAAATGGAGGTAGTTCTTTTAAGTCCATAAAAGTAAGGAAAATCAGATCTTAAGAACCAAGATCACACTTGAACGCAGTTGGAAAACTACAGCATGTTACCAAAACCTCATTAAGCTGTCATAGGGTTTTTTTGTGCATTTTCCTTCCCAGTCTTTTTGATTGCCAAGATACTTGTGTGTAAATACTCTTTCCTAACTCTATTCCCCCTCCTCCTCTGACACTGTTTGTGACAACATGGGGGTTACCATGGGGATTGTGACGTGTGATGTCATACACAGCACAGTGACCTCGGTGAGCCTGTGGAAGGATGGAGATGGACAGAAAAACTAAGGCAGCAAAAAAGGAAAAACATGCAGGAAAAATGAACGAATTTTAACATAAGAGTGAAACACTTGGTGCAGTGGGCGGGGGGGAAGTTGTTTTTTAAAGTTCACCTGAATGCATGTTGTGGCTCAAGTTTTCATTTCTTTGGTCTGAAAGTCCCTGGTTCTGGTTTTGGAATATGTGCTGTGTGATATGTATCTAGAGAGAGACCTTTCCTCTACCAAGTCAAGCAATATGAGGTAAGCTTAGAATGAAATTGTAACTCTATCTCAGCTTCCAGAAAAGGGAGCATTAAATCAGACACCATGACTGCTTAGCACTTCTCTAATGCTTAACACGTGGAACTGTTAGTGAATCTTCACAACACCCCCAAATATGAAAAGCAAGCAGGTGCCAGTATCCCCAGGTAAAAACTGGTGAGTGTGTGATAATCTAAATGGTAAGTGAACTCTTGTAAAATGACTCATCAAATCACTGGCAGCAGTGGGATGAAGATCTGGAAATTCCTGTCTTTATAGTCCCAGGTTTGTTTCACTGGATCAGATTCGCCTTTTGTTGAAAATGCAGTGTTCAAAGTTGAGCTGTTCAATGACATGACAGACTCTCATACCAATGTTATTACATTTTTTTTAGGTAACAGGTCATGTTAGCACAGCATATTCATTTTTGTGCGAAAGATGATGCACAGAACTCATGCAAAGGCTTTTGCAACAGAAGTGAGCTGAATGGGGCTGAAATGGGCTCACCCTTAGAAATGTGGATGCTTGCAAATTGAGCATCATGTGTGCAAAGCAGCCTTTGTTCTTTGTTTTTGCTTTTTTTCTTCCCCCAGAAGTTTGAGTCTCTCCTCATGCGTGCCGTGTGTGCACTAACTCCTGATTTATATCACTTCAAGTGAGGAAAATTGGGGCCTTTGACTTGTAAATCTCACTCAAAACATGCTTTTATGGTTCAGGTTATAATGGAAATACCAACAAACTCGGATATTTAACTATAAGAGCTCAATCTGTGACCTGATAATAAAGATATGTTTTACTGCCCAGCTTTCCTGTATAGACAATAGGGGAATGATGCTTTTTAGTTTTCCTGTTGTAAACATACATATTTTGGCAAGGAAAAGGTGTTTGCCAGGTCAAAGTCATTGCTCCAAAAAAGAAGGCAATAATGAAATAATATAAAGAATGAGGGGCCCAGCACCTCCAGTAAAAGTTACCAACTTTGAAGATCAAACTGACACATTATTTCATGTATTCATGTATCTGCACACCAGTAATTCAGTGTCAATAGTACTGATTCTCTCTACTGCATGCAGCTCCTGCTGAGACCATTAGCAGTGAGTTTGTGCAAGGTCTTCAGGCACTCGTGTCACTAAAGCATATGAAGTCCATATTTGTAGGGAGTTATTTCACATGTGGAACTAGAAAAGAAAGAACCTCCAGTGTCCAGAAAACCCTCACCACATACCTCCAGCCTTATCAGTAAAAGGCTGTGATTTATTTAGGTCTGGATCAGACAAATGAGGCTTTCATCCAGTTTGAATAAAGGTTTGAATTTAGGGGGAATAGGGCTGGGTTTACTCCTTAAACATCTTTTGTAAATAGGACCTCTATTAAAACTGAATTACTATTTCTGAGGTTTTGTTTCTTTCTTCCACTGTGCTAAAATAATGTTTTCTTTGTTGGAAAAATCTTTTTAAAAAGATATTGTTTTGTTAAAGCTACATTCCCACCTCTCCACCCCCTGCCCCCCAGTCTGACTGTCAACTGAAAGTTGAGCTTAATGATGGGGAGAGTTTCTTTATTTTTCATCTATTATTTTTTTGCCAAAATGTCCTTTAATATCTATTCTTTCTCACTTTCTGTTCCTCCCAAGAGCAAAACACAGGCTTACTTGCTATAGTGACATTTTTGAAAATCTGCATGGCAGCATCACTGTTGCCTATGGAATAGTCATCATGTTCAATTTTGTTGATCTTGTATTTGTTTGCTGGAAAGCAAATCCATCTATTTATCTTCAAAGTCTATTTTCCCAGGTTTCGCTTGCTTAAAGAGCTATACTCAGCTAGAGCAGAGTCCTTGACTGCAAAAGCTTATGATATTAATGTTTTGCTCTGCTGTTCTAATGATCAGTGTGATGTTTTGAAAGTGTTCTGTCTTGTCAGCCCTGTTGTTTTTGCAGTCTGTGTTGATTTGGATGTCAGCTATGTTTCCAATAAACTTCTGAACCCTGAGTACTTTCTAGTAGGGAAGAAAAAAGATGCTTTGTTTACCATGCTATGAAAATTAAAGACCAGGAACTTTCAAAAATAGGAGCCTACAGTTAAGATCCTTTAGCCTGTGTTTAGATTTCTAAAGCAGTGGCCTAATTTTTAAAAGAGCAGAGTATCCAGAGGCTCCTGTTTGGTTCAATACTCTGGACAGGTTTTTAGATATTCCAGATGAGGAGGGTTTAATATTTAATATAAAATTGACTTGGTTGTAGGTATTTGGTGTTGCTTGGGATTTTGATTGAGTGGTACAATAAGAGTCTGAACTCAGAACACAAACACAATGCAGTGATTGCACCCTACAGCTGGATCACAACACAAATGCCATTTGTGTCACAATATCTCCCCAGAACTTCTTCAGCGTAAAGTGGGAGTGTGATAGCTCCTGATGGTCATTAGTGTGCAGTGATATTTCAAGGACTTCTCAGTAGCAAAATCTGTAAGTGTTGGTTGCACTCACAGTTTGGGTTGTGCTTTTGCACCTGCTTGTGATCCTTGAGGAGCTGGAACGGTGAGGAATAAAAATTCCTGGGCTAAAATGGGGTCTCTATTCTGAACAAAAGTCTTTCATATTTATTTTTAGATAAAATTTCCCTGCTGTGTTTTCAGGCAAGAACAAAATAAATATACTTTAAAAAAAAAAAAGAAGTTGGAATGGATACCCTTCACTCTGTCAAGCTTTATTTATGGAGGGAGTTTTGACATATGAAATTTGGAGTAAAATTTCTCTTGCTGTGTTTTCCAGCAAAATCAAAGCAAATGGTTGTTGCAAATACATAGTTGGAACAAATGATCTTGCATTCATGCCAACAGTGTGAGGGTAAAAGGAAAGAAGCNTGAGGGTAAAAGGAAAGAAGCTTATGATGCTTCTGACTGAAGATTATTTTCTTTTATATAAGGACAACAAGATACTGACTAAATCAACTTCTAGGACAGAGATGAGCTTAAATATTTTATTCAGGAACTTTAAAGCCTTCGAGAACTAGACAGGCAGAAGTGAAAGCTCAGGTATGTCTTCTCAATTCCCAGGCAGCAGCAGACTTTGAGATTTGTCAAGGGTTTCTTTTCCATCTCCAGCTTTTTGGGAGGTGTCTGTGTAGAGAGGAGAAAGCACTCCTGCATTCTTTTGTGAATGTCTTCCAATCCTCATGCCCTTTTCCAACTCTCGCACTAAAATTCACCTTCTGAGGAGAGGCACAGTAGAGAAACACATTTTCTGGAG
>VZTN01013185.1:529867-558714 GCA_013400515.1 Erpornis zantholeuca | reverse complement strand
AAGTTGGAATGGATACCCTTCACTCTGTCAAGCTTTATTTATGGAGGGAGTTTTGACATATGAAATTTGGAGTAAAATTTCTCTTGCTGTGTTTTCCAGCAAAATCAAAGCAAATGGTTGTTGCAAATACATAGTTGGAACAAATGATCTTGCATTCATGCCAACAGTGTGAGGGTAAAAGGAAAGAAGCTTATGATGCTTCTGACTNACATTTTCTGGAGCTCCTGGGCTGGCCCAGATCACACCAGAGGTTGCAGTGTAGCATGGGCAAGTCTGCAGAGCATTCCCCAGGATCCAGCTCCTGTGCTGTACAATGCAGCAAAATCTTAGAATTGTGAAATGAAATTATGTAGAGCATAATGACCATCTTCTGGATGTTTCCATGTCCTTTGTCTTTCTGCTAACAGCTGCAACCCAATTTGTACTTGGCTATTTTTAGTGTAGAGGTCAGCCTTAGAAATGTGTCCTCAAGTGCTCCTTGGCACCAGCAGGCAGCTGGGTTTGCCAGCAGATAAACTGGTTTCCTAGAAGTTAGTGAGAATCTAAGCGAGTCACCCAAAAGTCAGTACCTGAGCTGGGAGAGCAACTGTGGAGCCTGAATTGCTCCATCTCTTACCAAAGCCAGGAGACAAAGCTCCTATTGCTGGTATAAGCAAGAGAGTCAGAAACAAACAGCAAATATGATAATATTTAAGGTATTGCAATTTTTTTCTTTGTTTTTTTTTTAATGAATATAGCAATTTAATACATTTTTTTCTTTATTTTTTAACTATAGCACATGCATCTACCATTTTGAGCATTAATCTTGAAGCCAAGATATGCCTTTTGGGGATTTTCCTATTAATGAAGTAACTTGCTGCAGAGATGCCATAATATCTCAGCAATCTACATGCTCTCTGGCCAAAGTACCACTTAAAGTTTTAGCTTCTTCTTGAATATGTTGGTTGGACACATGCCGTTTTTAGAAGCTAGATATTTTTTATTGGATTTGATGGGAAATATAAATTGGGTTTGGAAAAGGACTAACCCTTCAAGCCTTCGATTCTCCCTATTAAGATTTTCCTTGCAACTTGGCCTCTTTTAAACTCCCATCTCGTGCATACTCTTTTCTAATCTGATACCTCAGTGTACATATCTAAACATGATCGGTGACAGTTTTAGCTGCGGGGTGAGACTTTCTGTGACAAGGGCAGTGAGCTCTGATTTGAGACCATTCATTGCAAGTGACTTCAGCTGTCTCTTCAAGTGACATCCAGCTACTTGAGGAATGGGGGATGACGAAAGTTCTTTGGACAGAAAACTTTCACTGACAAGAAGGTGACAGGTCCTTGCACAGCTGGTCTCTGATATGCCTTGGAAGAGGCCTACGTAGTTACTAATTTAAGTTTAGTGGTGGCTGCAAGCATGGAGCAGACAAGTTCTTGTAGATTTGTAACTCATCTGCAGGAATGACAGGAGTTGGAGCTACACTTATGGTGCTGGCGTTGTTGTATAACATTTCCAATAGCCCATGTTTATTTAAAGAGCTAAGTAAACTGAACTGCAAGCTATTCTCATTAGTGCTTCTGAACATGTAGCTGAACATGGTGTATTCTGTTAATTTGTTCATATATTTAAAGTGGATACTGACCTTATTTAATGGTCTGTCAAGTTTCAGTAATGGTATCCTCACTCTTGGGGCTGTATATTCCTTCATTTTTTTTTCTTCTTTTTTTTTTTCCAACCTGTCCTAATTTTCCTCAATGTCTCCTATCAGTTTTTCAGCTCTTGAGGTACTATCAATAATGAAAACTCTAATGCTTGGGAAGTGGGTGGCTGGTTGGTTTTTTTTTATAGGGACTTCTTGCCCTGCTCAGAACAAATGCATGCAACTCCTCTCCTAAATCATCATGTTCCCTGCCATCGTTGCTCCTGCTGGCAGTAACACTGGAGGCAAATCAAAAGATCCTTCCAAACCAGGAGAGAGTGATGTGGCATCCTGAATGCACACACAAAGGTGAACTCTTTCCAGTGCATGAGGGGTAAGTTCTGCCCATTGCAGGGGCAGCTGTGATCCTTTTTCTGCTGCCATCTAGTTGGGAGCAGAGGTGTTTTTATCCCACCTCTGCCACCAACCCACTGTCAAATTATTGTACTATGGCATATAACTACCTGCTGGTTGCTTACGTATCTCTGTACATGGAGTACAGCTTTAAATGTTGGAAGTGTCTGCTGTGCCGAATCCTCACCGGTGAAGGAAGTGATTGCCCTCTAAATATCAGGTAGCTCTTGGGATGGTAACCTCAAAAATTTGAGACCCCTAAGGGCCAGCTATTACCCAAAGAAGTAAGGTGACTTATTGTGGATGTTTAGATAATGCTGTTCCAGCATATCTGATTTCAGAGGCTTTCTTCCCCACCACCATGTGTGACTCCTGTTCCCACTTCCCACTTTGCCTTTCCTGTTCAGCTTTTCGAGCAGTTGGGCTCTAAGTCTGCAACAGTCATTATATTTTATTTCTGAAGGATATCCTTTCACAGACCTGATGTAGAGGATGGCCATAGGAATGGTCATTTGGCAGAGCTGAGAGGGTGATCGCATGCAGCATGTGGCAGTGGAGAGGGAATGGCAGTGAGGGGTGAAGCTGCCCAAAGCGTCTGACTGATGAGAACAAGAACGGTGAAGAAGCACTGTCAAAAGGGACTGTTGGAGGGAGGATAGCACTTTCTACAAAGGAGGTATTGGAGACCACAGCAGCACAAACTCTGGGTGGTCCTGAGCTGAGCTCCAGGAAAAGTGTGGCCATTTACAGCACTTGAAAACTTGTCCTCTGCTGTGTAGGGGAGCGTTTGTCACCCTATCAGTATGGTCTCAGCTCTCCCTTTAAGGTCTTTGCATTTTGTATCTGAAATATTGCCTGGTTTACATTGAAGATTACAGCAGTGTAATCTGTTTCTCAGCAGTTGTGTTTCAGTCCCCAGCTGGTGTAAGTCAGCAGAGCTCAGCTGCCTGCACAGGAGTTGCACCACTTGCAGCCATCGAGGCTTTGGCCCTCAGTAAACAAACACCAGTGTACTATTGCAAAGATTTGACCTCATTTGTTTTGCTTTTGCCATCTCCTTGACACATCATTGAGCAAATTGTCACTGAAGCAAGGGAGGAGAAGAGGAGATAATTAAATGTTACGTAAGGATAATAAGGTGTGAATAAAATTATTTCTGTGGCTCAACATGTATGTCTTTTTCAGTAATTTCTTCACTAGTTGGAAAATGTGAGCTCTGTGTAAGGCTAAATAAACAGTTTGCTGTAGATATTTAAAGGGACTGAGTGTACCTCTTACAGATACTTTGTTGACGGTTAAAAAATGACGTATCTATTATTCATGCTGAGCAGCCAGACAGGAGGAATGCTGCCCTAACTTTCGCTGGTAAAAGAGGAAATGAGAAGCAGTGTAGCTTGTAAAGGCAATTGGGTTTGTTTAAAGGAATCCTGTCTTTTCGGTAGCCTGATTTGTAACATGACTGAGTTGAAACTTGGTAGACTCGGCACTACAATGGCAAAACTTCTTTTGATTTCAGCAAGACTGTAATTTGGTTTTGTGTATACATATTTATGACTGAGGTGACAGGTACAGAAACCTAATGCAGACAGGGTGTTTATTTTTTTTTTCCAGAAGTTACTGTCTGTAAAGAAATGAGTGATGCTTGGCTTTCTGACAAAAAACCTTCGATTTTTAATGACTCATCTGCAAGAGCTGATAAAATGTTGTGAAGCCCTTTCTTGAAGGGTTGGCTTAGCAGGATGTCGTGTGAGAAATATGTAGAAACAAAAGAGCAGCAGTTGCAGGTGTCTGGGGCACTTCTTACTGAAGCTGATATGCTGTTTTTTTAATTTCATCAGAATTATATGTATGCAGAAAATTAGTATATTGAGATGACTACTTTACATGATTATTACACACTGCTCACTGCTGAGATGTGATATGGATTTTGTGTGCCAAAAGAAACTTTTAAATGAAGGTTACCTGTGATGTGACAGATGCAGCAGAGAGCCCAGCTGAGCTTACCTGGGAAGCTCAGACCAAAACGAAACATTCCTTCCTTCAGTCATTGAGATCTGTGTGATTTTGGTTTTCCAGTTGCTCCTTTGCTTTCAACTCTATGTCCCAGGCCTCGTCAGCTTTTGTGCATTTCCTGCATTTCTAGGATTTTAGTGCATAATGCAGAAGTGCATGTTTATGGGAATTGTTCAATTCAACATTGAAGTGGAGAGGATTAAGATGTGGGAACAGCTCTAGAAAGTTCTAATATCAGGGGAAAGATGCTGCGTTTGCTGTCAGAGAAGTAGGCACTACATAGAGGTTTGATGTGAATAAAGCCTGTGTTGCCCAGGTCTGCACCCCTCTGTGAGCACTGTGGCTCTGAAGGTACAGCAAATGGTGTGGGACAGGGAGCACAGCTTTGTCTGTGTATTTAACCCACCCAGCAGGACTTGGGAATGAGATGCATCCTCTTCAGCTCTGGGATGGCATCTGACAATGGCTAAAAGTCACAGGTTGAGCCAACAGTATTTCATCACTGCATGATTCTTGTGGTGTGCAAGTGAAAGTGCCTAAGGCCTCAGATTTATCTGTGCCTGGTTTCTCAAGAAAACATAAGCATAGATTTATCTGTATAAGGAAATTAATTTTGTTCAAGGGAGAATTTGAAGCAGAATGCAGAAATGATTCTGGAATAAGGCAGGTAAAGTTGTTAGTTAAATCAGCTCCATCCCTTGTGATAAATAGATCAAGAAGCTGGACAATTTATTGAATAAATTGTCCAGAGATGTCTAAATTATTCACAGTGTCATTTCACCTGAGCCTGAGGAATGTGAGGCCAAATTTCAGCTGGCTATATTGCATTCCTCTCTAGAGCCAGAAATAGGATCTCAGCTGTTATAAATTGATTAATGGAGGTATTGTTATTTAGACCAGACCCTTAGGCTTGTAATGCCTAGTTTTAGCATAAATGACCAAGCTGAGCTATTCTTTAGAAGACATAGTTTTAAAAGCTATTTGTCTAGTTCTGAAGCAAAAAATATAATAGCTTTCATTGTTTTGGCACGTTTTATCATCTATGTTGCCTCCCAAAATGATTTACTTTTTTTTTCTCTTGAACCTGTGTGGCATCACATTAGCATGGCACATGAAGATCCTGAGGTGAAAATAAATCCACAAAGATAAATATCAAACTTTGAGATGCTATTCCATGTAACTGAATGTTTATCTGAACTTCACACAGCATCCAGTTAGATAATTTGCCCACGAGGCAAGTTTGTTTCATTTTTCACAATGTTCTGCTACTTGAGATTATTTATTCACTGCAGCAGAGCTATGGACTAGCCTGATTTGTTAAGCAAGCACTGTGAGGATAGATACTGCAGTACTATCTTTCATGGAAAACTTTGGAGTGAGAAGCAAAGAACTATCTCCCAGTGCATCCACGATGGGCTAGAAAAACTGGTGATGGTGCAACTGCAGAGGTAAGAGGAGAATCCTCTTTGTGGAAATGTTTTTTCCCTCTTATCCCTTCTACCTGCCCTGTAATAACCTTACACTTCAAAACTCTTGATATTTTTTAATAAAGAAAAAAGTTCAAGAACCTGAATGTTCCTATAGTTACCTCCCTGGATGTATGTTTAGTTAGCAAAAGAGAGAAATGAGGTGTTTATTTCACCAATAGGTACAAAAACTTTGTATCAGGCTGCTTAGCTGAAATTTGATAATCAGTATTCTAATAGACAATTCTTTGCACTTAACAATCATTCTTGCATGAATGTGCTTGACAAGGGAGGCAGAGCTCATGTGCTGCATTAATTGTAATACATCTTGAGAGGTGTTGTCACGGGAGTTCTGTTCCTTTCCACCTTTGTGTAGATGAAGTTAAACTTCCCACTAAAAATTTAGCAAACCTAAACTGCAGCCAAAGAAAACATCTGCTTTGGACATGACTTACTTTATTTTCTAGCAGGAGGGCTCCATATATCAATGCCTCGCCTTGTCTAATTTCATTAATGTGATCTTGTGTCCATCCTGTGGCACTTTAATAGCCATTATTTGTGGCCTCCATCAAATAAAGCATTGACCATAAATCCAACCTCACGTAAATGAAGATATAAATGTCAATCTGCATTACTGTACAATATTTATTATTTTAATTAAATGAAACTGATTGTGACATTTATTAGATTGCAGGTTTCTTGTTAATGGCAATGAAAAGCAAAAAATTGCTTATTTTAGAAAGGCAAAGAGCTGCTTATTTTATGGAATTTTTAGAAATTATCTCAATGTTATTGTCTTAGGTTATCGAACCTAGGAATCTGTGTGTGGAACACAGTGTTTATGTGTCTTCTTGGGACATAAACAAGTTAGTGAAGCCAAACATGACATGTACAGCAAAAATACCAAGAAACAAATGTGTTAGGAAGGTGAACACCCTGCTTTTGTTACTCACTAAGTAGTACAAGTATTTGCATTTAACTGAACCATTTTGTTTCATTTTCTCTAAATAGCAGGAGTTATCCCAGGTCAGATATTCCAGGTTTTTGCTGGTAGTAATTAAACCTCATTCAATGTGAACATACTTATTTTTCAAACTATTGTGAAAAATACAGCAAGCCTGTAGCTTTAAAATACTGAAGCCAAATCCTTTGTAATCCAGTCCCAAAGATAGAAATACCTTACAAATCAGAGACTGTTCTTATTTATTCTCCTTTGATTGTTCTGTTCATTGTGCTTTTAATATACAAAAAGAATGCTCAGTGTTGTTTGTCTTGGTCATAGGAAGGGATAATGGATAAAATTGGTCTTGATGCTGGCAAATTTTTTTAATCTGGCAAATCTCATGTGTCAATAAAAAGTATAAGACTGAAGATTTGATATTTGGTACATTTCTTCACTTGCAGGGAGTTGGGTTTTATCAAAACCTACTTTAGAGCAGCCTATTTTGAGCCTGAACTGTCTTTGGACCTCAAAGAGGTCACAGCCCTCACCCATAGACTGTGTTCAGGAGAACCTCTGAATGGTGGAGGTGTTAAATATTATTTAGGAAAAAAGAACTGAGTTATGGTTTCATTTTATATTGGAAAATATTGATCCTGTTGCTAATGAAGTCAGTGGCAAAACCTTAATTAACTCAGTTGGAACTGTGGAAACTTGGGAAATCAGGATTAAAAGGAGATTTAATCTTTTTGTATATAAGCTTCATTTCTATCTCTGTTTTTCACAAGGATTCCTTGAAAATAAACAAAAACACTCACACTAACCTAAAGGGAAATTGATTCAGCTCTTCAAACATCTTGAGACTGTTTTCAGAGCAGTTTCAAATGTTTGCTACAGATCTCTAGGATCTTTCCCAATAACCCTGTAAGGTTTTTAAACTAAGTTGTCTTTATTTCAGATCACTTTTAACCAAAAATATTTACAGTGTGTTTGTAACAAAGGTGGTCATGAGGTTCATCCTATTGCTCAGATCTATATTAATTCCATTAAAGAGGTGACCTTATTTCTCTGAAGTTTATCCTTTTGGTCAGTGTGAACCATGCATATTCACAGCACACTTTAAGTAATTATTAGATGTCTTTTCAAGTGACGTGCCCAGCACTGCATGGCATGGTACAGAAGAAATTGATTTAGCAAAAGCAAAGCTGAGAAGCTGGTACAGAATAGACACTGCATTTAAAGACAATGCTTTATATTTTACAGGTCCTGGTCTCCTGTATTTATTTCAAGGCTTCTTTCCTGCAATGCAATAACCAAGGAAGTGCCTTTTTCTTTTACCAAAATCTAAAACCAAATAAAGCAATGCCGAGAATACTTCTGGAGTTCCACTTTTATGTTTGGCAATTTTAGTTCAGTATTGCTTTCTCAGCAAGTACTTAAAACTTTTTTTCTGTGATTTTGTAGGCCAGTGTGTAGACACACAACCATGTAACACTTCTGTTTTCCCCGAGTTTACTGTCATGTATTTTTCTTAATTTTATTTTTGTTTATATACACAATCTGTGCTTGTATAGATTTGTGGTATTTCCTTTCAACCTTTCTAGTAGCTAAACCAGAAAGATCTTGGACCTGTGTTCATTCCCAGTGTGCAAGACACTTTTCCTATGTTGCACCAAGGCAGTGAAAACATCCTTTTCACTGTTGTAATGAAATGAAAATTAATATTGTTGAAGTAACCATTGACAGTGGCCTCCACTTACTGCTCCTTCCAAAACTGGTCCAATGTTCTTTCTTGTTCACAAGCCCTTGAGTAACTTGTACAACACACATTTTGAGAGAAATTTTTTCATCTCCAAGTGCTGATCTTGACTACCAAATTTTATTTTGAGCATCTGCTGCAATGCCTCATCTGAATATTGTAGCACTATCCCAGAGTCTTTTGCTCCAAATTCTTGCTGGCTGGCAAATGAAGGTCACTTTTAATGTCCTGGAATATCAGTGCTTTTTAAGGTGGTTGGTTGGCCCTGTTTAAACCCAGTAACTCAGTCCAAGTCAGTTCACTTCCAGAGCTGTATTTTTTTCATATTCAGTCATGTTTGCTAGAGATGACCTTTCTATTGTCATCATGTACAAAACTGAGTTCTGGAATGTTCTCAGAAGCTGTCTTTGTTTACATTTATGTTTGTTCTTATCTGCCAAGGCTGCTGTGATTTCCTCTAGCTCCTTCCTTGCCACTCCGAGTTTCAAGTCCATTTTAGCGTCAGATGAGATGGTGTAATTCTCTAATAACAAAATTATTTTGAAGGATTTTGTCGCTACTTTGCCTTTTCTTCAAGAACTTCAGAGGATTATGTTCCATTCATCCAACCAGTCTTCAGTCATTCTGATTTCTTGATTTCTTGCACTAACATGATTTCAATTTCCTTCTGTATTTGTTCTTCCCCTGGGAAATTAATCTGAGTTCTGACATGTGTTCTCTGTCATCTTTGTTAAATCTGTAAGCCAAAGAATTGATGTTCTTACCAGTGGCTGTACCTCCTGCCAATAAACTCCACTTTTTGCTTCTTTCTTTTCTTCTGTTGGTTCTTGCTCATGTACCTAAAAATAAACAAACCTTGTTTGTTTTACTTGTGCTCTCCTCAGTCTTCTCTGAGTGTTCCACATCCTGTGATGCATCCAGCTCCTTCCAAAAGCTGATTGACCCTCTCATCTCATGTGCATCTTTTCTGTGCAAAGTGTGAAGGAGTCTGGCCTTCTAGGCTCGTTTTCTGAAGTGTCACTGATTTGTTCTGTTACTCTGGCCAAGTCACTTAATCTCACTGTGGTGTAGTTTATCCACTATAAAATAAGTCTAATAATCCTTGCCCGCTTTGCTGAGCCCTGAATCTTGTTTGCCTTCTTTACATGTACAGTCCTAAGGGTATTATAAAGCTTCAATTATTAATGTTTGGAAAGTGCTTTGAGATCTTGGGATGGAAATCCCTGTATAATCATATTTAGCACTTAGCATTTCACAGCACAGTGCAGACGCTACGTAATCCTCAGAATACTCCTGTGAGACAGAATTACCTGTCAATACAATTATTATCCTCACTTTACTGGATAGTGAGGCAGAAGGATTAGGACCTAATCCTGCTTCTCTTCAAATAGATGGGAGTTCTTCTCTTGACTTCAGCAGGAGCTGGAAGAAGCTTCTGTGACACATCAAGTTTTGAGTTCAGTCTAGGATGTAAATCCATGAACCTCATGGAGTCTCCTCCCTCTCCCTGCTACAGAGTTTGGTGTTTCCTGATCATGTTATCTAGACTTTCTTGCATGATTCATTTTTAGTCTTCTTCCTTACCATTCTGTTTTGGTTACCTTCTATATTATTTTATCCTTTTGTTTTTTAGTATATTTTCTTATTCTTGATGCTGCATGTAGCCCTGGGAGGTGTATCATCCTTGAATTCTTCTGTATCACCTTTGCAATCTTCCTTCATGGATTTATCCAGTACAGTTCTTTTGCCTGTTTTCAATAACTTTATTTTTCTGCTGGTCATGTTATTGCAAACTCAGCTGCTGTCTACTGCAATGCTGCTTCTACTTAGTTGACCATATCAAACTCCTTTATTTTGGACCAGTTTTGTTGTTGTGAATACAGCAGTACTCTATTATTATGGTTGTAATAATTTCATGGCTGTGATTATGCTAGCCTGCCCTTTATTCTCCCCAGTTATTTTAGTCTCTTCCAATATTAGACAAAGCAGACCTGTCTCACACTGTAGGTGCTCAGGACTCATATTGTTACCCTTGAAATGATAAGCAAAGCAGTGCTATAAAAAGACTGAGAAAAAGGTATTTAAAATCTGAACTAAAATTATTTTAAGAAATCGCTTATGTGAAGGAGAGATAGGTAAGTTAATTCTTCCCAGAAATAAGGTGAATTATATAACTTATTTTTCAAAGAAGAATCAGACTGTCTGACATGTAAGAGAAGCAATTCCTCATTAATATCAGTTACTAACCATGTATTTCAGCATCACCAAAATGAGCTGAATCTGTCTTAAAATAATGAGGCAAAGTAATTTCTATTATGTCAGATTCAAGGTGCTTCTCTACTTCTCCCCTTTATTCAAGGGACCATTTTGGAGTTCACTCTCTGGCAATGTAAATTAAGATCCATCCACGCAGGTTCCTTTCTGAAGAATGTCACAATTTTAGGTAAAGAGATTCCCCATGAACCTGACACTGGTGGCTGTGGAAGAGGGTTCAGGGCTGGGGCTTTGCCACAGGTGCTGCTGGTCCCTCACCTCTCCAAGGAGCTGTGGGAGACCTTCCAGGCCACCTCTGTGCAGAACTGGAAAAGGCCCCTGGACAGAAGCCAGGTTCTGCACATTGCCGTGGGCTCTCAGGGGCCAGTTTTACCTCTGGCAAAAGCACCATAAAGCTAATTAAAAGCCAGTAGCCATGGCACCTTACTTCTAGCAATTTCTTTGCTTGAAACAGCTATAATTGAGCATTAAAGGTAAAATCAATTTTATAAAGGTAAACAGTTTTGTAGTAATGTGACCATGACCTATAAAATGACAATCTGACATTAATTTTTAAGGATCATATATTCACATATGCTGTCATTGTAGAGCAAGTAACATGACTGGAAGTAGGCCTATGCATTTTGAGAATGCATTTACAGTTTAACATGCTGTTACAAATGTAAGGAGGCTCCTTCTCTCTCCTCTAATTTTTTTCACCAGCTTGACAGTTTTTCAAACATATTCACTGTCAGCCCTAACAACCTGTCAACAACTGCCATTATGTGAAAATTGCAAAGACTTGCTTGAGCACTGTGAAAACTGACAGACATGCCACAAGGATAAGTTCCTCAGAAACAGAGGGCTAAAACTTTTGAAAGGTGCTCCAGCCCTTCCAAGGCAAAATGAACAGTCAGATATCAGGGGAAAAAAACATACACTTGTCACATCTGATATCTATTTCTTTTCCCCTCAAATTGAGGTGTATGTGAAAGAATAAAACATAGATTAGGACAAACTGTGCAACTTACTAGAGTTGGTGCAATTTTCCTCACTGTCAAGCAAGAGAGGCCAAATTTATCCACTCTGTAGATCTGCTGTGTAGCCAGTGCAAATCCTGGGGACCAGGGATAAAATTCATCTTCTTAGCGTATCTGTACATTAAAAGCAAATTTCTCCGTGTGGCTTACTGTAAAAAAAAAACAAAACAAACTCAATTAATGTTCACTATAATGTAATATATGATAATGTTCATGGAGAAGTGACCCCACAAGGCTCTGTGCACTTTCTAGGGCTCATTGTATTATTCCATACCCAAGTGTTAAATAGCTGCCATTGTGCTGACACCCATGAATTTGCCACCTTGTGAAACTGGTGTAATGGAGAGCGTCTATGTTTACCATTGAATCAAAATGGTTTGATCAGGTTTGAGGGGAGAATAAATATGGATGATCCACAGTGTGTAGGACAGTGCCAGACTGTGTCCGTGTTGTGCACTCCTGCACAGGGTGGGAGTAGCAACACAGACAGAGAACTCTTTGGGAGTTCTGCCCTTTGAACCTCTTAGGGAAAGGTATTTTCAATCTTCAGTAAAGGCACTGGGAGATGGTCAGAATAGCCACACAGCCAGGATGGTTCTCAGACTGTGTATTTCCTGGCTCTTGGTTATTGTTTCCTTCTACGTGTTGCTCCTGAGTCAGGAGTAGTGAACAGCCATCGAGGATGTGATCCAGTCTGTGCACCCCTCCTCAGATGGGTGTAACTGATGGGCTCTCACATCTCCTCCTTGTTTGAAGCCTCAACTGACTTTAGTAGAAGGGCTGTGAACTGAATTTAACTGGGAAATTTGTGTACAGTTAGCTTTGAAATGTGCCCCATGGTGCTGAGCTGCTGGAAGAGTTTTAAATCAAAAACAGTCTTCATTTTTGTCTTTTACCATCAATCCCATGGAAACATAATTGTACCTCGATTTATGTATTTCTTCTAATGGGATTTCTGAACAGAAACCTGTGTGCTCTAGGATGAAATTTGCTTTTGCCCATGTTTGTTGTTTTAATTTAAAGAAAAAAACATCAACCCAGTGTCACTGAAGTTTTCTTTTATTGAATGTGTATGAAACGGCATGTGTATGACTGGAGGAAATCATAGGTATGAGTCTTCTATATTACATACAAAATTGTAGCTAATTGTAGTCTCATGGAAAAATAAATGGAAATACCTTTTGGCTTTACCATCTAAAAATGAGCTAGAGAAATGTTTACTCTGGGTCTCATGCATTTGGAGTCTGCCTGGAGAGCCATCGCTCTCACTCAGTCTCAGAAGATGCTCAGCACCTTGCTGACTTACCCTGCAGAAACTATTAGTGATAGTGAAGCATGTCCCTGTGGTCCAGTGTTGAGTTATCAGCTCTTTCACAGCCATGATCTTTGACCACAGAAAGTCTGCGTTTCCCAGCTGTGGGATAGAATAATTATATTCCTTTGCAATTTGGGAACTGTGAGAATGAAGTTGGAGTTGAAGGTGCTGAGATAATGTGGTGATGAAGCGATAGAAATGCCTGGGCAATTAGATGAGGTGGTTGTTTTGTTTATCAGAAAGGATGGAGCTATAATAAAATTAAAAAAAAAACCTAAAAAAACTCCAACCACCAACAAAGGCAACAGCAAGAACCTCTGGCAGGAGTTGCCTCATTATAATTCTGTGGTAGGATCTGGCTGAGGTGTGTTTTGGGGCTTGGGCACAGTGTGTGTGTCTATCTGTGCTTGTATCTCAGCCCACAGTGGTGCCTTTGCAGGGCCCCTTTTATCTGGTGGAGATTATTAGTTTGGGAGGTTGTGCCCGGGGCAGGGCAGAGTTGTGTATGAGCTTATTTTGGTGTGGGCTTTGTTCTGAACAGGCACAAGAGCATTTCCTTGGAAGTGTCTCATTTTCTTTAAATATTCTGTGACACAAAGTTAGAAAAACCCTTCTGAAATATGCTCAATAATAATCTTATGGCAGCTTGTTTTACCTATTAGCAAAGTGAGTAAGTAGAGAAGTCTCTATTGTCTTTAAGGATCTTTTCACTAGAAGATACTTAATTCCCTGCTTACCTTAAGCTCAGAGTTTTGCCATATACTGTTTTGTGGTCCTCTCAAACAATGTTTGCTGTCAGGGAAGACATTGTAAGCAATTTGAAAAAAACACAATTCTGAAAGAAAAAGAGGCCTTACACTTCTGTTTTAATGACTTCTCTTTTTTCCTCATGTTCTTTTTTATTTGCAACTGTAAAAATAAGAGTAATATTCATAGCATGCCTTTTTTGGGGTAGATTTTTCTTTCAGTTAGAAAAGTATTTTGAGCCTTTAAAAACCTTTAGAGTAAATAGAAATTAAGGTATTATCATTTTGCTTTTGTAACTCATCAGGTTAATTTTTTATATAGACACTCTCCCACTAATTCTTGCTATTTTATTTTTTGTTTGTTGCTGTTTGGTTTTATATTTGTAAGCTACACAAGGAAAGGCTTTCCATTGGTTTAAAGTTCATCTGATTGTCTAATCTTGGGCTGCAGATGAATTTAAATCAAAGCTTCAGTGATACCTAATTGAGTCTAAGCAGTGGCAGCCTGTTGCAAGGTTGTGGTGAGCTCTGAAAAGACTCACGAGATGGTAATCTAATCCTCAGGTTACAAGGGGTTACATTTTGTCTCTTCCCTTGATTTTGCTGTTCTTTAGATGGAGATTGCTCAGGTAATACAGTTGGCTGAAATGGGATCTGGTTTTTATTAACCAGGAGACTGCCTCTGTGTTTTGAGTGTCCTTCAGTGCATGTGGGAATATGTGAGGTTATAAATCACAGAAAGAAAACACCATAGCATTTCAATAAAACATCCTGAGCTAGAGTGTCTGGGACAGATAACATGAGTGTTTCACTACTTTCATGGAGCATAATAAGTCACTCAGAAGACAAAATACTTGTGATTTCTTGTTCTAATGTCTAACGTGGGCAGGATTCCCACCCAGGGCTACTACCTAAAGTTACAGGACTTGACACTTCAGAGTAACCTCATTTCTCTGGGAAGTATGCACATTGAAATTCAAGTTTTGCCCCTATATTTGGCCTTGTTGTTCAGCATCACTGAAAATGATTGCAAATATGTAAAAAGTCTTCCTTGACCATTGGCTAATCAATTCAGTGCTTTCCTCCCAAACTGCACTTCTTTTGGATAGATTTCTGTGGTCTGGAATTCATGTTGACTTGCTCAATCCATAAAAATATCCTGTAGAGCTCTTGGAATTCTCTTAAATTAACTGCAGGGTACCAAGACTAAACCAGAAAAGGACATAATACACCATTCCTACAAGGACTTTCACTTGCTGAGGATGGTTTTCACTTGTCCATCTACAGATCTATGAAGAAACATTGATTCCAAGGATTCCAGAGACATTTGATGGCTTCAGGAAGGAAAGCTCATGTTTTTTTCATCCACCACCATTCCAGTTCATCTTTTTTAAACCCTGCTGTGACTCTGGAGTTCAGGCACCAAGAGTTACTTCTCTGCCTCAGCCAGTCACTTTTGACATCAAGTGTACTTGATCTGGGGCTGGTACTTTACTTCAAACGTTGTTCATATGAATGGGTCTGGCAGCTGGGAGACTGCAAAAAAAGTGCATGAACAGTGATTCTTGTTTTCTGTCTTCAAAACAGATCTATTGTACTGTTTCTGCTGGCTGTTTTGAAGAGTCTTGACTTTGAAGCTAGAAAGAAATCATTATCTAAGTCTCATTCATTTAAACTTAAGGCTAGTGGTCTCATAAGTGATCACTCCCATTAGCCTTATGAACCTTCTCCGTGGATGGGTGAGAAGCATATTGCTTTATTGTAAGATGATTTAAGTAAGAAAAAAAAAGTCTATGGGATCTGAATGTGCACAGTATATTACATGTATTTATACATTATGCATCCCAGCTCCTATAATTTGATTATAGATCACAGCTGTTTCTTTTCTCTCTTGACCTTCTTTAGCCTGTGACATGCTCTGCTATCATTCTCTCATTCTCCTAATACTTTCTGTATTTAAAGTACTATAATTTTCTTTTTCTTGCTGTCAGGTATTCAGTCATTTCTTTGTCCTGTGTTAGAGCTCAGACTTGGAAATTGAACTGTCTTGATTTTTTTTTTTTGTTAAGAGATGACAACTCATGTTTATTTGATTTTAAAATTTATGCGGCAGGTCTTTCTCTAACACTCAGGTCTCACCTAAAGCTTTTCCCTAAGGGTCTAAAAGTGCCTTTCACAAAAGGAAAATCCAGTTGTCTCTAGTTAACCCACGGAAAATTGTGATACTGAGGGGAATGCTCTGCTTAGAGAGAGGAAGGATATCAGAGAGAGCACAAAAGCAGAAGGGGATAGTGTGATATTATTCAGGCACCTATGAGGACCATTGCAGGGGGAGGTTTCTATGCTAAAATCACATTGGGACTTGGACTGTAAACTGGTCATTACAGCTTGAAACCTCTTCCTTTCTGGGATTTAAATGGAGCAATTCCATCCCAGAGGTCAGATTTGGGTTTGATGGTCAGGACAGGGAGCAGAGCAGGGTGGAAAGGGTTGAAGTGAAAAGGATGTGGTCATATTAATTCAGTGTAGCTTCAGACAAGCAGCACGAGGAGATTTATCGGACTGTTTTTGAAGGGGAAAAGTGGGTATGATAAATGGGGTAAGTCAATGTCAATTTGTGAAATTACACCTTTGTGTCACAGTCTATCAGTAACTTGCTATATTTGGATGATTTTCCGGTAGCAGTAAGAGGGATCGAATGGTGACCACCCCACCTCTCTAAATGGCTAATTTAGGAAAGTAACAAAAGAACTGGGCTGCAGTGTATGAATCATCCCAGACAAAGGTCAGAAATTACTGTCCTGTTTTAGCTAAGGATACTTGAGCTTTTTAGAAACAATTACCTAATAACTTCCTTAGTGCATGAGAAGCTCTGATAAAATTGTGAAAAGGCAAGGAAGCAGAAGAAGCAATGAGGCCAATCCAAGGAGGGATGGGAGGCAGCTGGTGACACTGATGTCCCACCAGTGCCTGGAGCTCTGTTGTTTTGGGTGCCTTCTCTAGAGAGGTGCAGGGAGGAACACAACAGGAACTTGAGAGCTTCATAAGAGCACATAAGAGCAGGGCAGAGCACACAAGGATCCCGATCCCAGCAGCTCTTCCCATGGTGCATTCCCTCCCTGGTGGTGGCTCCCAGCCTGACCTGTGTGTCAAGGCAAAGCCTCTGACACTGTGCAGATCTGAGGGATATGGCTCAGCCTGTCCCCACTTAGCAGTGGGCTGAGTGTTTCTGTCTTGGTGCACTCCTGCTTTGTCAGTCTGTTAAATATAATCAGTTTAGGGGTAAAGTCAACAGAGATACTGATTCTGGTTAAGTAATAAATGCTATCCCTGCTCAGGTTTGTTGATTGATTGCCTATCATACCTCTCCTGTGGGAGGAAAATTCTGCATGGGATTCTGTTGTTGATTTTTTTGTTTGTTTGTGTTTTTTTGGTTTTGTTTTGTTGTTTTTTGTTTTTTTTTTGTGGTTTATGATAGTGTGGGAGTTTAGGGTTTTGTTTTAAATAAACAAGCAAAAAATTGCGTCATAAAGTAAAAGACACTTTCCTGAAGAATTTTATATTCTGTATAGAGCAGATACAAATCATTGGGATCCAAAGAAAGAAATTCTGGAGGAACTTGGATAATGAGGACTTTCCAAAGCAAAAGTAGGAGATTTTGATGAGAGAGGAAGGTGGCTTTTTGTTCAGAAATAGGGTATTGGTGGAACATCTTAGAATGTACTTGGTGCTGCTGTGTGCTAAGACAAACATTAATCTGGTGGAGCAATTGCCCTGGTTGTGGAATCTCCCAGTAATGAGTCTCTGAAGAAATAAGCTGATTTATTTTTTTTTTCTGTTGTACTAACAATTTTTGACTCACTATGTGAAACCCATTAAATTATGCATGAGATGTGCATTTTGCCCAGTTTGAACTGTCCACACTAATGGAAGCACTAATGTTAGATGAATGTTACCCTCAAACTAATGTGGTTCTTCACTGGTGAGCAATAGGTTGTCAGGGTAAAAATGCAGGAAGCCTAAATACATGGGCATGTGATGAAAAAGGGGGGTGCTGTGAACATGTATGTGCTGCAAAACAAATAACTACAGGGCACTCTTGGACAAGTAAACCAATAGTCTGAATAGCCATATCCTACTTTGATTAATGGATGCAGAACTGTCAGAGTGTAATGTAGGCAGGGGGAAGCTTTTTCTGCCTCAGACTTTGGTAGGGTGTCAAGAAATGAAATCTCAGAACCTCCTACCCTGAGATCCAGCAGAAGACCTCAGTTCTCAAAGACACTTACTTCCATGCCACGTAAGGGAGGATGTTTTCAGGCTTTGAGGGACCCTGCTGGCTCAGCCCATATGGCGAATGGCAATCTTTCATGTGACAACAACAACAACACAAAAGTATTCCAGTGTTCAGAAGCATGTTGGGCAGCAAGGCCATAGGAGGAAACCCAGGATGCTGTTAGATGGCTGTCTGGACCCCTGTTCACAGGAGAGTGATGACATTGAGTGGTTTTGTGTTTTCCCCTGGACATGTGCTGTTGCAGGATTTCCTCAGACAGCCTGAGATCTGCTGTGTGGCTTTTCAGGCACCCCCACTTCGCTCTCTGCAGTTGTGAATGTTTTGGAGCTGTGTTTATCTTGGCTTTTTTTTTTCTTGCATACATGACTTGTGAGGTCCCTGCATGAGGCCAGTTGTGTTTCTTGTGCAGGGCTGCTCAGCAAACTGAAGTAGCACATTCAGGAGCTCTAATACTTGCAAAAGCTTGTGTGCCCTCTTTCCTTTCTGTTACTGCAAGGATTTCTGGAGGAAGAATACCAGAAGAGCAAGTAATGGCTTAAACTGCAAAAGCTTTAGTTTATTCATCAATAACAATATAAACCTGGGTTGAAAACAATATTTTTGTTGTTTGGAGAATTTTACTGTACTTCAGTATTTATGAGGTTTCATCTTGAACCACTCAAGTTAGGAGCATATTTCACTAGTAGAGAAAAGCTGAAATTCTCAATTGTAGCAGGACTCCAGCTAAAGCTTTAAGAATCATCCTGGGTGGCAAAATTCCCCCTGCAGATGCATGGGAATCATTGGGGAAGTCCTTTGTGAATGTGTTTGCTTTATTCCTTCTCACTTCCTGTTTGTTTTTAGTAACATCAGTATTGACTTTCTGTGGTTTCTTGTTAGAAAAGTCTTAATTTGATGGAGTATTTTAATAAATAGAATGTCTAAAAGCAACAACTTCATGAACAGTGAATTTTTCTCAGGTCCTAACAGTAAGAGAAGCCTGAGCATTCAGAAGGAATTTGAGTATGACTGAGAGTCTCAAGGCAAGTTCAGGAATGGCTTTCCCTGCAGAGTAGCACCTGCCCAGTGCAGGCAATGTGGGAAGATTGAGGTGGCATTATTTGGCACACAAAATACTGGAGCCAAACAAGAAGTAGGAGTGGATGAAATTTTGCAGGTATTGCAATGAACACCTGTGTGTCCTAAGCAGCATTGCTCATATGCCTGGAGAGCAAAAGCAGCAATTCTGCAGTCAGTGTTCTGTGGCTCTAGTAATCAAGAAATGCCAAAAATTAGAAATTAAAAGTGCTATTAGTTCATCTCCCCCTATAAAGGGATGTTTCCTTTGTTATGTATGATGGTAATTAGCTGGTTTGCAAGGGGAGGAGGTATGGAACAGCAGAGATTTAAAATAGTGGTGGAGAGTCCAGAGCTGGGAGGATGAAACTGCAACAGAGGATTATCAGGACTGAGAGCTATGGTTTAGTACTTTCCACCTCCAAAACATTGCATAGATATTAACCAATTAATCTGCACAAATGAGCCATGAAAATGATCAGTGGCTTTGTTGAAGTCCAAACAGTGAAATCATGTTTCAGATTTAGCACTTAATGTTCCCAATATTACAGCTTAGACAGGAGAGGGAGAGTCTGAGGTTTCCAAGAGCTGCTGGCTCCAGGTGACTACCCAAGACCACCATTATGTTGCCCAGGGGTGTCTGGTTGGAAGATCCTTTCAGAAATTTAAAGGAAGCAAGGACTGCCTAGTCTGAAGCATAACATAAGCTGTACAATTTCACTGGTGATATGCCTTTTAAAGTTCTTTTGCTTGTGGTTGAAATAAAGCACATCTTTTCAAAAGAAGCTTTTGGGTTTATTATTCTAAAACTTAAGTGATTTGCCACATTTCTTTAAAACTTGTTGAAACAACTAGCTAGCTTTCCTCCCACTCTCTCCTTTGAAGTAAGTGACAGTAAAGGAGAGATCTTTAAAAACTGAAATAATTGTTGCTTTCCATGTGGATATTGAGTTGGGTTTTGTTACACCTCTACTGCTTGTCTTATAAGGCCAGAAATATATATCCTACACTCTTGCATGTTTTCCAAATCTCTTTTATACAATCCCAGAAACATTCTGGGTTTTCCCAGCATTTAAAAATTACTTTTCAGTTGCTGTGCTATGGCTTATGGAGCAAATAACAGGTGTGTGTTTTTTCAATTCTGGGATTTGCTCTGGAAAAAAAATAATTAACACTGGCAGGAGCTTGATTGCATTAATTCACAAAAAGAAACACCCAAACGATAAATCCATAGTGGGAGAACTGCCCATATGTTACAGATTGGCGTAACATGGATGAGGCATTAAATAAACTAAGTCTGAAAAATAAAAACCTTATCAGCTTTATTAGCGTTGAACTCTGTGGCTTCCACTGGGGCTGACACACTTAATTAAAGATGCTCTGGTCTAATTAGGTTGCACATCAAAAATACAAATACAAGTCGGATTTTTTAAAGACCTGTCTGAACTCCAATTCCCAATATTGTGAATATTTATTTTATTCAGTTAGTCTCCACCTAGACCAAATGTTGTTAGCTTAGCTAACACAAAAATACAGGGATTGGAGTATCTTGCACTGAATGAGGCTGGCTCAGATCCTGAATGTCTATATATCTGAGGAAGACAAGTGTAGGCTAGGGAGAAAGATGACTTTATTTCGAATTTTAAAGCATTATCTGATTCTATTTGACTGGCTTAATTCTATTGGTGACTAGCTCATGAAGAAATCCATGGCCTTCATTTGTTTTACTACCTATGGGATTGATTCCCCTGTGGGTCCAGTCCAACCTCTGTGGAGGTCAGTGGGAAGAAAGCCATTGATTTAATAGAAGATGGTTCAGAATCGATGGGAATGCTGCATGTCACAATGGGGGAGTGTTCCTTCTTTCTTCCATCTCCTGTGCTGTAAAAATGGAATTCTCCTTCTGTCAGACAGGGCAGACCTGTCATACCCTGTCATGTGTCCCTGTGATTTTCTGTGTGGGCAAGGTTGAACATGGAAGTCTTTGATTCAGGCCCTCTTTTTCCTGTATATAATTCTTTTTCACAGATTGATAGTGGAACTCTGTAAGCTTGCCAGCCTTTTACTGCCATTTTTGGTCTAGTTTTTGAAGGTTTTTTCTTTAATTTCTAAGTTTGTTATTTTCCTTTATGCCAGTTGCAGCTTCTTCTGACATAAGTGAATTTGTATGATCTGGTGTCAGTACAGCAGGTCTGAGCTTCACCTCCCATCTACCAGCAAAAATTTTCACTCCTGGCATGGCATCTGTCAATTCCAAATCACTGTGAACAAAATGTTTCTATTTCTAATGTCTAACCTGATAATTATTGCTCAGCCAAACACATATTGGCTGGTGACAGGTATGACATGAGAGCATTTTTAAACATTTTTGTTAATGGAAAATGGAAGACCATACACAGCTTTTTAGAATCCATTATTGATTTCTGGTCCTGTTTTGGTAGCTCTAAATCTTTAGTGGCACTTAGACCTCCCCCAGTGACAGAAGTGGGAGAGATCAGCAGTGTGAGGCCTGTGGCTCTCGTTGATTTTACTCAGTTTGTGAAGCTTTGATCAATGTGTTGGCAAAGGGATACCTAAAAAGAACTGGTTGGCCACAGTGCTAAGTCTGGCCTCATTTACATCTGTGAACACAATTTTTCCCAAATGTTATCGCTGTCACATCCTATTGTGGAGGTGTTTTGTTTTCTCACATTCAGTGTTAACGTTAATTTTTCTTAGCCTGGGCTCTTTCTGGTCACTATCTGCCTTTTGCACTTTCCTGCAGCAGGCTTAGTTGCTGGAACAGTATTTTGGAATCATTTAAAAGTGTTTTTTGAGAAAGGAGACAGACAATCCTGATTTATTGAGAGTGACTTAGTGTTAAATGGAGTGCAGCTCCAGGCTGCCTTGAGCTATTTTGGCTTTGTTTCCTGCTTTGCTCATTGTATGTGTATATCTGTGTGTGTACATCCCTACAAATCCAAATCTCACCCTAGAGCTGAAGAAAGCAACAGAGTCTCCTTGCTTAAACACCAAGCCACCTAGAGACAGACTCACCTCACACAGCTAAGTGCTCTAAGTAGATGTGATGTCTCAGTGGCTGAGTTACTCTTTTTAATAATTTCTGCTGAACAAATCTGCAGCAGTGACAAAAGTCATCCTCAAGTTCTGTGCCCTGTAACTGAGCAATTTCAGGATCCACATTCCCCATAATCTGCCTGACTCAGGACATAAATACAGTGTGAGCAGAGGAGAGGTGCATTCCTGCCAGGAGTGATCCTAGGAGACACTGGAGAGCATCATTGGCCTATCAAGGGCTACCCGTGTGGGCAGGGGGTGGTACCTGCCCCTGTGGTCACCACTGCTGCTTTCAAGACCCTCTTTGCTTGGAGAACATGCTCATGACTTCATTTTTCTCACACTGGATAGCACTGAATGCCAAGCAGCTGTAATCAGTGGTGTGATTTGCTGCTTCTCTCGGTGTACTGCTGTCTTCAGGCTCTTGAGAGAGGAAAGGTTTGGTGCATAAATTTTGAGCCATGACAGGGAGTGTGGCCTTGTATGTTTTACTGTTGGTATCAGCTATCTCAGAATGGAGTGGCAGCTTTATCAGGGAATATCCAACATTTTTTTTCAGATGAAGTTAGACATTTAGGAATGGATGCACCTCTTTCTACTTTCTGAACATACATTTTGTTATGGCACCTTACGGACCTCATTTTAAACCCTGCTTCAGGGCAAAAATATTTATGGCATACTTTAAATAAAACATATTATGTGTTTTGTACAAACATATGTATCATTGTCCCCCTCGCTGGAGCTGATATAATTCCTGACACCAAGTACTGTGCCTCATGCAAAATTCATGACATGTCATTGAATAAGAATGAGTGTTCCTTTAAAATACAAGCTTTCCAGCCATGATAACCACTTAGTTTTCAGTTTCAGGAACCAAAATCCTTCCTTGCTGTGACTGTTTGAGTGAAACATGGTGTCAGTGACTGGCAGCTTCAGAGTCTGGTGGCAGGCTGAGCGTGGTTTTCTCCTGCAGATGGTTTTTTACCAAGGCAATGGTATTTGTGGATCTATATTCAACGTAAATCATCCCTTAGAGTAGCAACAGGGCTGGTCAGTGAATGCTTCACTCATGGATATATAAGCATCCCATTGTTAAAAGCTTTCAATACTGAAACTCTTCATTTCTAATTCTTATTTATAAAGAGACAGGAAAAAATCATTCTGCCAACAACATACATGTCGTGGAAAATTACCATAAAGTCAGAATGTGCTGCTGCAGGGTGTTACAGGCATAAATTAAAGACCTAGTTAAGATTAAGGGGAGACCCATCATGGTTACACTTTCCTTGTGAAGGGAAGAGGAGGGGCAGGCACTGATCTCTGTGGTGACCAGTGACAGGACTGAGGGAATGATCTGAAGATGTGTCAGAGGAGATTTAGGTTGGGTATCAGGAAAAGGTTCTTCACCAGACGTTGGTGGGGCACTGCCCAGGCTCCCCGGGGAATGGGCACGGCCCCAAGGCTGCCGGAGCTCAAGAAATGTTTGGACAACACTCCCAGGGACAGGGTGTGATTGCTGGGGTGTCTGTGTAGGACCAGGAGTTGGACTCAATGACCTTGTGGTTCCCTTCCAACTCAGCATATTCTGTGATTGTGTGATTCTGTAAATCTGCTTTGTGCTTAGCCCTCTGCAAACAGTAGAAGTGGTCCTCAACCTCACAGGTGAACAAAATGAACAAATAAAAGAGCACAAAGATAGTGGGGGAATAAATGCTAATGGGAGGGAACCTGCAACAACAAAACAAACAATAAACCCCAGCATTTCAGAGGGTGGAGGGAGAAGAGCTGAGCAGGGCCAGGCACTGCCTTCTGGAAAGCACCTGTGCTGCTCTGGGCTCCTCTGCTCACTTCCCAAAGGCAGCAGCCTCTACTGGGAGGTGATGCTCTTCCCTCTTTTCTCATATCTATGGAGCCAAGAAGCGGTGTATAGGAAATTCATTCCTGGTCTCCATCAGTTCCTTAGCAGCTTCATCTCTGCTGCAGAAGAGGTGGTGGAGGGTTGCCCTTAGAGGTGACTTCAAGGCCACACAACATGATTACGTTTTGAACAGCTCAGGCGGTGATTAAAGCTTAACTTTAAAAAGGAAATACAAGTTAAAAATTAAAGATTAGAAAGTCAAGACTAGGAGAGTTCAAAAGAAAAGCACCATTCTTACCCCTTCCTGGCCTAGCTGTGCCATTCACAGGGTGTGTGTGACATGTAATTGCTGGTGCTTAAGAGGCCTGGGACGTGGCTTCCTCGCAGGGAAAGCAGCTTCTGCCGTGGCTGAGGGGAGGCAGAAGGTGAAACACAGCAAAACCTATTGAGTCCTATTAGCTGTAAAGGTTGGAGAGTGTTGTCTCTTCTGTGAGCAGTAACATCATCTCCTTGTGCAGAAAATCACTGCTCTGACACACCTGGCTCCATCTCCCTGCCATTAAACCAATTCATACAACAAATGGCATTTTATAATAAATACGTGTCACTCTCATGATTTTAACCGGGCTTTTGATTTGTTTCCCATTTTATGTTGTTTAGACAGACTGATTTAGACAGTTAAAAATCCACTTAACCATGATACATTGTGGCTGCCTGACAGACAATAACATTGATATATATGACTAGATGAGTCTGTAATTAGTTTTTGGCAGTACTGTCACAGTCAGGGAAAGTTTCCACAAGTACTCCATTGAAATGTTATTTTATGCAACCTCATGGAACAAAGGCCATTTTAAATTAAGCAGGTGCCCTCGAGAAGATGTTGAACTTAATGTCATTTTTTTTTACTGGCCTCTACCCTTGCAGTGTCTGCCTTCTCAAACATATTCTTTGGTAGCATGACTTAAAATGCATATTATAAAAAGTACATAAAGTAGATAAAAATAGGTTAAAAATGATAAGTGAAACTTGCCCTGGATGTTATATTTAAAATTAGTTGTAAACATGGAAGAAACAGTCATTTGATAAATTATTATTGTTCCTTACATAGGAAAGGAAAAATGTAGAACCAGGGATTGATTATGTTATTATATAATAATATCAATATTCTGTAAATCTCCGTTTTTATGAACACTTCAAAGTAACTATAAAACAGAAGAGACCATTAAGCAAATGGGAAACCTATTTCCAAAAATGTTTCTCTAAAATACTTCAGGTTAGTTTCAGAGCTGGAGAGAGGCCTCTCTGAGGTCTCTGGGTACCAATGCAATACAAATGCAAAATAAGTACATAGAACTATGCTGCAATTAATGGAGGTGCACATCATCTCATGTCCTCCAAACCTGCCCTGGGCTTGGGGTTGGAATCTGCATCGCTTTGACTTCACACTTGCCATGCTGCTGCACATGTAAGATGTAATAGTGGTGATCAGATCTCCCCCTTCAGGAGCTGGGCTATTGGTGAGGTGTCACTGTGGTTGTAGAGAGCAGAGCACAAGATGTGGAGTGTAACCTGGGAGTATCCAGCTCGCCCACTGGCATAGAAGTTAAATAAAAGCTTTCCCTGTGGATGTTTACAGCCCAGGGAAAAATAAATGATAAATGTACTATTCCTGTATCCTGGCAATTAATGAATAGAGATCTCTTTGTTCGTAAGTAGATGTTGAGACATCTCTAATGGTACTGTTGGAGTTGTGTGTGTGGATTGCTCTGTGTCAAGAAAAAACCAACAAGTGGAGGAGAGTTGTACTGTGGGAAGGGCCAGGATGTCTGGAGTATTTTGAATGCTTTCAAACTGCATCAATTTCAATGGTAGCAGGACTTTTTTTTGATCCTATAGAGATGAATCCTCTAATAAACAAAACAAGGGCTGTTGGACAGTCATTGATGTCTGCAGCAATTTTGTCATTAATTGCAAGAAATTCAGACTTCGACCTGGTTTTCTCTATACATATCACTGAGGAGGTCAGTCTGTGCATTTGCCTATGCAAAAAGGTTACTGCAATAATTTCAAGTGTGAAGGCAGAATGTGTCACACCAGTGTCCTGTGTGGGTGTGTGGTGCCCTCTAAAGCAGTCAGTGTGTGGCTTATTTTCATACAAAAATAATACATGTGAAAATGCAAGTGGCAATTTACTGTTCTCACTCCATCTGTATTATTTCAAAAGTGAATGGTAACTGCAGTATTTGAGAAGACTTGCTCCTCTGCCATGCCAGTGAACAATTCTGTACAAAACTATCTTTTCCATATATTTTTGAGGAACTGGAGTGTAATAAACTGAAAAAACAGACTCGTTTCTTTGCAGAACCAAGTTCTGTGGACTTTTGATGGTGTGATCAACTGAAGTTAAATACTAAATATCTTAGAACTGCAAGAAAAAGGTAATTACTTACCTTTGCTCTACCCTTTGATTTGTGAGGAAGACTTGGTTCAGATCAGCTTGTAACAGCCAAGGAAACAGAAGCTTTCCGTGCATGATTTTTAAGGGACAACACTTGGCACCTACTAACTTTGTGCTGTCATGGTAAGCCTTGCCAGAAAAAAATACACCCTGCAGTGCTGTTTCAGGTGACCATTTCTGGGATGTTTAGCTCATGTTCTAGTCACCCCTCTCAGTCTCCTCCTTGAGCTCTAAATTTATTTCCTTTGGTATTTAAGTCCTGTTTCAGGGCAGGAGCTTAATTTTCCTCAATAACCCCAATTTGCCTTTAACAGTAGATCTGATATCTTCTCTACTGATGGAAAAGATAGGAGGCTGTTAACACTGGTATATTTATATTGTGCTAATGGGTTTTAACCCTCTTACCGAGCAGTGCTGATGGTTTAAAATAATGACTAGGCAATAAATTTTTACTGGGACAGGTGTACAAATAGTACCCAAAAGAGAGTGCTGCTCAGGGTCAGTCTATGAAAAGAACGGTGTCCCAGACTATAATGCAAGATGAAACTGTTTCATATGCTGGTAAATCCTGACGACACATGGTTTTAGTGTGAGCCACCAAGACTTGTTTGCTATCATTAATAAGATCCACATGTATCCAGTACTCAGATCCATCTGAGTCAGAGTCATCTCGGCTTCTGTTTCAAAACTATTCATCTAAAGGGAGCGGGAGTGTCCCTACCACCCATTGACTCCAGTGGGAACTAAAGCTGCACCCAGAAAAATCCTGGTCTTGTTTTTCACGACCCTCTGCCATTTCCAAAACTTCCATGGGACTCCCAGAATTCCTTTTGTGACTGTGCCAGATGTGGATGGTGGGAAAACAATTAATGAATCCTGACTTCAGTAAAGGCCAGCATAACTAATTTGTGCTAACTGATGTCTTACTGTTATTTGGTAGCAATGTTTTTTTCTATCAGTGAAGACATTTTTCAAAAATACTTTCTTGCTAGGAAATGATAAAAAACCCCAAAAAGTTCTATTTTACATTGTTTCTATTTTCAGCTCCACACTTGAGTTTTCTGACTAGAAAAAGTCAAGTTTTGTTTTCACCACTTAAAAAAAGTCTTCACTTAACCAGCTCTGATATTCACACTTCAGCATCTGCTTTCCGACAAATCACACTATTTGTTTTTGAATAAATGAATAGAGAATGGGGAGCAGAAAGTGGAAAGCAAGTAAGTTTAAACCAGATATAAAAAAAATCAGGGTTTAAAGTATGAGCAAATGGGTAGATCCTTTTGACCTAAGTGGTTCATCACCTGTTTAAATCACTAACAAAGCTTCAGTGACATTTCTGTACCTGGATAATACTCTGTCTGGCATTTATTATGTTTGTGCTACATGAAATTTGAAGACTCCAGGAACATATGTTTGTTCAACAGATAGAGGTTTTGAGTTCTGTAGTCAAATGGGAGCTATTACAGCCTTGCTAAGGACAGCTTTCAGTGTGATACAATCAAAAGGTTGTGTGCCCCTGCTGAAGAGAGCACAGCAAAGGCTGTGTGCTTGAGTCATAGTCTTAAATACCTGTATAGCTCACACTTTTCCCCCTCAGGACACCAGGTTTGTGAGATAATAAATACAGCACTTCAGAATACAATAAAACACTCCTCAACTGTCAAATGTAGGATTCACCTACCCTATGTTCTAGTGTGGATTTATGCCATCTGATTTGGAGAAGCAATTAAAAATTCTCAAGCCAGCGGTCAAATAGTTTTATTCTGTACTTAGTTATCATAGTGTCAGAGATAGGCCACCTGTGGAAAAGATGTCAGTCTGGCAAAATACATAGTTTACCTCTTGGTAGTGCTTGCATGTCCTTCCAGATATCTTTTTTTGTTTGCTCTGTTATCGCTGTGCAATTGTGAATGTCACATGACTGGAGTTTGAGTTGGTTATAATATTTTCTTTTTTCTGGTTAAACTGTAGAGAGAAGTGGCTGTTCAGTCCAAGGTCTTGGATTTTAAGTGAACAGGGAGCTGTTTCTTTATTCATCACTTCACACCTAAATGACAAACCACGAGCATGGAAAAGGAAGGTAGCACAAGGGTCTTTGTCAGCAAATAGGGACATCCTTCAAATTGTAGCTTTGCTAAGAGTACTTGGCTGTTATAGAATATTGTCTACTCAGTAATTCAAAACACTTAATAAATACTTCTTTTTTGAGCTTCTTGGTGTTCTTGTGGATGGAGGAAATGTCACTTTACAGTTTTGCAAATGGGCTTACAGAAGAGCAGGACCTGGAAAAGGCTGAGTGTCTATCACTTCCAGAGATATCCTTGTAGCAGGCAGTGGGTTCATAGGACAGGTGCCATGATGTGAAGACCCTGATCCCTCAGCCTCCTTTATGCAAGGTGTGTCTGGAGTAATTGATAATGAGCAGAACAAGTCTCTTCAAAGCAACTTCATCTGGAAAGACACAGCTAACAAAACAAGAGATGCTTGAAATGAACATAATGTCCTTAATCCTTCTTTCCTGTCACAGACCAATTTTCTTTCTCTT
>VZTN01013185.1:447957-529826 GCA_013400515.1 Erpornis zantholeuca | reverse complement strand
TTTCATTTCAGTGGAAAATTATCTTTAGGGGAAATCAGAAGGAAGAGGAAAGAAGAGAAAGGGTACAGATGTTTTTCTCCATAGAGAACTGTTTTGAGATGGGCATGGGGTGAAAAGAAGAAGGAAAAAATCCTGTCCTTAGAGTTGGCAAGTGTTGCCACTGTGGTGGTCGGTGGATGTTTTCCACATGTGTACGTGAGGGCAGCAAGGATCCTGGAGCTTGTTTTTCTTCTGTGTGCAGCACAGCACGTTGGCCTAGATTTTATTGCTGTGACCTGAACTCATCTTTGTACCATGGGGGAAATACTTGCAGTGCTTTACAGATCTCGGGGACAGTCTCATTTTCTCAGCACAGAGCTAATATATCAAGCTAATTTACTGCTGTGGTGTGTTGCAAAGCCTATATAATATTGAGTAAACATTGTTGGCTTATACATTAACTGTAACTAAAACCCAGTGCAAACTTTATTCTGGCTTCAGGATTTTCCTTGAAGGAGTGACTAAGAAAAGAAGTATAGACTTTTTTGCCCTTTTTTTCTCCTTTTCTAATTTTGCAGTGAGGAAACTTTACTCTTAAACTTGGCAGTTCTCTTAATTCTAGGTCAAGTGGCAGGCATGGTTAGGAGCTTTCTGTGTGGCTCACTTGACTCCTTTTCTATGTCAAGATCCCTTAGCAGTGTTTAATGTGGTTTCTTTTTCCTGTGTGGTGTGCAAATATAACTGAATAAATAAGAATCTAGATGTCTGTCGGCTTTGGAAACTTAGTAGAGTTGCTATGCCTTTGTATGGCTAAGGATTATAATGTTTTGGGTGATCTGAAAGAAAACCAAATACTTACTTAGTTCATTGAATTTATGTGGGAATCCTTGTCTGAAGATTGTAACACACTTTGCCATCAGGATTTAGTTAGAAAATAAAGCACTTGTGTAATGAACATCTTTTAAGAAAAAGTCAGGATACCACCAAGTTATTATTTTATTTGGCAAAAATCAGTATTTGTCTTTTTTATAGGTTAAACCCACTAAAATTTGATTAAAGAAATGGTGATAGTTCCTATGATTCTCAGTGATCCTGATGACCGAAGTTGTAGATCTTAAGTAACTGCCCAGTATCAGACTTTTTTCCCCCAGTATGTACATTTCTAAAGTTTACAGTAACCATATGTTCTATTTTGACTGAGACTTTCCCAGTTTCATATGTGATACTGTCCCAGTGTCCTGGGAGCATGAAATAACATTAATCAAAAAGTGTAAGGGCTTTATTTGTATTCAGGGCATATTGCTCTGCTGAGTAAAATTCGTTCTGGCTTAACTGTGAACAAACTTTTCAGTGGGTGAGTGTTAATCTTATTGAACAGTGGTAGGAATAGAAAGAAAAACATAATCAGAGCTGGTGTTTTGCTCAAAGTGAATATTAATGTCACCTCTTTCGTGTTTCATGAGAAACTTGGTTAGTGCATTACTGGAAAAAATTCTCTCCCATAAAAAAGAACCAAATGTTACTCCCGAGATAGATTCTGACAATAGGGACATCAGCATTTATTCCTGAAAAACAGCCCCATGTGTCTTCTGTAGGAGTCAGGGAACCACAAAATGAGTCACTGCAAAGCATCCCACTCCTTTGTTTCTGACATTGAGTCACTTCTAATCACACCAGGTTTCTGATACATGGGGGCAAATTTCAGTGGAAGGAGTAGTTACAGACTTTCCTTCTCAACTCACATCCTTCACAGAGAGTCTAGTGCTGCTGGTGTCTGATGTGGAAGTGGCACAATATGGGCTGTGATCCTTTTAGAGTTTGCTACAAGACAAAAGATAATTTCTCACTGTTTTTCTTGCACTTTGGGGAGGGAAGGAAGCAGCCTCTGGGTTGTTTTCTGTTTGTTCTTCAAAGAAAACCAATTGAATTGTGGTTTTGGTTTTTATAAAGTGCAGTCAATAGAAGATTCTTGTATTGAAGATGGGTAAATGGATTACATGAAATCCCATTTTTACTTATTTTTGAGATATAAATTGGACTTGGACAAGAATTTTGGTGTAGGGTGTTTTTTTCTATGCTACTTAATTTTCTGATTGAGCCTGGAGATAAGACTTCTTCTATGGTAGATTCAAAGTATTTCCTGTTGTTGTCAAAACCAGGAACAAATGGATGGTATAGATCTGATCTAAATCCCAGTGAGGGCAATGGAAAGGCTGCCATTGAATTCGGGATTTGGATCAGGTGCCTGTTAGAGTCTGTTTCTTTACATATATAAGCAAAATTCTGGAGGAGAACTATCTGTTTCAGACTTCATTACAAGCTCCAAATTTTTACTGTTCTTTTTAGATCTTGCTTGTGGAAACTGTTATAATAGTGTAAGAAGTGTAGAGGTAATGTTTGATTCATTCAGACAACAAGAAGAACACTACTTACCACCAAGGAAAGAAAGACAAGGCAGCCTCTTAATGCAGTGGACTCATAGCTACATCTTTCTTCACCAAGATTGCTGACTTTCAAGGTCTGCTGTCCCAGTGCTTGGGAATCTAAAATCTCCTATGGATTTCTAACATTTTTAAAGTTTCAAAATCTTTAATGAGTTGAAAAGAGCTTTAGAGAAGCAAAGTCATATAATGATGGAACTGGAGCATTACTTATTTGTTCTGTTTCCCAGTCCATGACTTTATTCATTCAGTTACCATTCTTCTCATCATTTTATGATCATCTAGCAACCTTTTTCAATGCCAATTGGATTTTTCAGGTAAAGCCACTAATTTCGATTGTACAATAGAAATCAGCTTTCAATGGTATTTCAATTAACCTTGCTATTAAAGAAATTGCTTTTTGCCAATACTCAATGGTTGGTTGACATTCAGAGAACACACAAGTCCTTTAATACAATCTGTATTGAAAGAAAAACCTGCATTTGTTGTCTTTGAACAAGCTTCATGTAGTTTGGGGAGTTTTCAACATAGCTGACACACAGCAGACCGAAATCAAATGCACAAACTATTTTGAATTAAAAGCTTTCAAGCATTCTGTGGTATATTATATACTCTATTCTGTTTGGGCATATATCCTGTATTGGATGTCTTTTTTTGTAGATGATGTCAGTTATTTACTGAACCCACTGCTGTAAATAATACACGTTTCTTGAGGTACAGACAAGCTGCCACCAGTGCAAATCCAGGAATAGCACTATATGGGAGAACAAATGAACAAAACATTTAGGGACAGATTCTGAGACTTTTTTCCCAGCAGGATAAAGACTTCAAAGGATTCTGGTGGTGGATTTCCCACTGGAAAGGTGGCATTTCTAAGCACACTGTAAATTGTAATTGGGTGTTACAGTGAGAGATATTTGGAAGATACTGAACAGAGGGTTGCAGACTTGGTTGCTTCACTCTGCCCATCCTTGCATTTAGCACAGGATGCATCAGCGGGAATTTCTGAAGTGTTTCTTTAGCAAAATGTGGAATAATTAGGGCTACAGTGTCCAACATGCCCATATTTTGATGTTTCAATGGCTTTTCCTGTGGCCACATTTGCTTTTGAAGAAAAGTGCACAGGGTGTGATGTTGGACATTCACACATGGGGCTGTGTTTGCAAACAACTTGCAATGAGGCCTGGTCTGTGAATGACCCAACAAAGACTGCATGTGTGGGAAGGGAGAAATGCACATGGAAGTCCTGCACATTTTACCACTGAACTGGTTCATGCAGGAATCTGATCATCTGGCTCCAGACATTGTTCAAGGGATTTCTAGTTGGCATCTGGCTGAGAGGTGTTTATCAGTTGTGCTCAGAGCAGTCCAGCTTGCTTTTAAAATGTCATTGCTTGTTTTTAAAGAGTCAAACCCTTGGCCTCCAATTTGCTTTTTCATTCCTGAAGACTCAAAATGTTAAAAATATCCCAGTTTAAAAAGTGCCCTTTTTCTATTTTACACCTTTATTTGAAATCTGAGCCAGTCAACCCTGCCAGGGTTGGAGAATTTGAATTAACTGAGAAGTAAAGACCAATCTGAAATTGCAGATGATGGAATATAGCTCTAAATAAGAATACAATAAAATAATGAAAAAGAGACAGCCAAGTTGTCAGCAGTGTAACACTATTTTAGATAATCCCCTCTGGGCCATTTTCTTAACAGCAACCATTTGTGTTTATCCGAAGATTAATGCAGAGACTTTTGATTTTACAGTGCATGTTCCCCATTTACTTTTAAAAAAATATTTATATTCTTTTATATATATTGCTTAGTGTTCCATGTGAGGCAAATAATACTACATTGCTTTAGGTTTTATTGGCAAGGCATTTAATGTTTGGGATGGGGTCTGATGTAAAAAGAAAGCAAAAGTATTTGGTCCTGTAGGCTGTTTAAATGAGGATTAGAGCCAAATGTTTGGGTCCCAGGAAATTGGCCAAGCCTGGATACTCACAATGTCAATTTGCACGTACAGTACATAGTTTAATATTTTTATCATGAGGTTTTTTCCTTAAAAAAAAAAAAAAATACAAAATAGCTATTTGCCACTTCAGCTCTGTTCAGAAGACAAGAAAACAGCTGAATCAGTTAAAAATGTTCCTTTGGCTTAATGTGACAGTAGTGTTTTGCCCAAATAGGAGTACAGATCTACTGTGCTAGAAAGAGGGAGATATGGAATTATGAGAATATGGCTTTCACAGTGCTGCCCAGTCCTGTTCCAAAAAGGAGGGAAGGATTTGCCAGCACTGGCAAACAGGGGCTTGGGTTTCTGCTGGCTTTTAAAGACAATTCTCTCATTTTCAAAAATGTGTGGATAATAATGTTAGTAATGAGCTGTCAAAAAAGATTGTTATTTTTGCATCTGATATAACCTCATTCAAACAGGAAGGGTGCATTAAAATAGTGGAAATCCTGGAATAAGAGTGGTTTTAGCTGAACTCCCCTACTGGATCAAATCCTTGATCAATTGGGAACAGGTGTAAGTTAAAATGAAGCAGGAGTGTTCACACTGAGATTGGCCCTGGTTTAATTAAATTGATTTTCAGATCAATTTAAATTGAGCTGATGCAATTTGCCCTGTTATTTAAATTAGGCCTGCAGGAGTAGTCTTGGAATGAGGGACTGTACACAATATGTGTAAGAGTATCTGAATCGGGACCATTATTATTATTTACGGGAATCTACTTTTCAATGAATTATTTTTTTCAAATTAGGGGGGAGCAGCCATAATAGTCCACTGGTGTTGGCTCCATTGATAATTATACCATTTTTCTCCTTTTCATAATTGTCCTAGTCTGAACTGTGCTATTTTAGCAGAAAGTGTTAATTATTTTATCAACAATTGGCAGACCCTGCTTCAATTTGCTGTTTTCCCTTTAACCAAAACAAAGATTACAGGCCCTGTTCCATAGCTCAGCTGCTGAATCTTTGCTAAGAAACTTGGGAACCCCTTTCTCATGAAACTGTGTAAAGCTTTAAGCACTCTTTGAAGCTGAGTTGTATTAAATGATAGACAAAAAAAGCCCTCTGAAGAATTGGTGCTTAATTACAACTTAATTAGCATAATTATGCATGCTAATAGCATCTCAAATGAATAGCAGTTGTCAGGAGGTTGGGACCATCTGTAAGAGTGTCGGATTAATACATCATTTTTTATTTCTAACAACGCTGTAACTCTTTCCCTGAAAGTGATTTTCATTAATCAAGTTCATTTTTATTATATAGAAAATTTGGCATTTTTCATTATGGGCCATTATCCGTTTCCCCATGCAGTCCTAGTACAATACTAATGAGACCCCATGTGGCTACTCCACACTGACAATGGTAGTACAGGTGTATTATTATAATTGTTACAAACAGCACATTGTACCTCAGGACTAGTAGAGCTCTAATCTCAAGATATCAGGGTTTCCACTTGGTACCTTCCCTTGGGCCCAGTACAATTTCCAGAGCTTTATGAAAAACATACATGTTTGTGGTTATGAGGAAGCAGATTTAAAGAGATAGAAACGTGTTTGTTTTAGAGCTGGAAAACTTGGAAGTTCAGTAAGCTGCTTTGGAGATTTTTTCTTCCACTCAGTCTGCTAAGCTTTGAGCTTCAAAGAAATTGCTTCCTCCAAAGAGCTGCTGAGGGGCACAGGGGTGATGCTGTGGGTGCTTTGACAGCATCAGCATTTACTTGAGAATTTGTCTGAGTGTGATCAAATTCCAGAGGTATTATTCACTATAAAATTTAGCAAAAAAGGCAGTGGAAAACATGTCCTGGGTATATGAATGCCTGCAGAAGGAATGTATGTGGTAGACAGGTAGTCAAGTTCTAGTGGTGCACAGCACTTTCTGTGTACATGTGCACAGAAAGTGAATTTTGAAAGTTTAGGACATCTTTTGTGTTCAGTCAGAGGCCAGGATCTGCTGTCAGCCATGCTGCTGGAAATCCAAAGCACGATGATTTAAGTCTCTGGACTTAGTTCGGATTTACAGTGCAGCAGCTTAGTGCATAGCTGACCTTAGCACTTGTGTTTTAGCTTTAACTAATTGGTTAATGTTTGCTTTGTGGAGTCAAAAAGCTCTGTATAAGCTCAAGGATTTTTTTTTTTTATTTAGTGGCATGTTGGTATATTCATGCCTAATGTTTGTATTTGATTTTTTTTCTCTGAATGCACTGTGGTGTTTTTTTCAGATGAGATTTTCCCAAGGGATTTTTCTTTTTCCTCTCACTTTCCCTAAATAGCCTTCTGAAATCTAAAGGCCTTCCAGTAAATTCTGATTTCCTTTGGTGGCCTGACTATAGAATGAATGGAGCAGTTTTGGAAATGCATTTTTAAGGAGAGGGAGTAAAAGGGAATGGAGAGGAGGACAATCAACAAAGCTGCTGTGCCTGTATTTATCAGGCTGCCACTGGGAGCTGCTCAGTTCAGACTGCACTTCTAATCAACCCTAAACAAAAGAACATTGAAAATAGCTCAACTGACACAGTCCTCATCATAACTCAGGACTCAGTGGCAGGCACCAGTAAATCCTGCTCTCTTGCTGTTGTTTGTGAATATATTTGTGCATATAAACCCCTCTTCAACATCTACTGGGGTTTAGGCATCTCCATGGAAGTACCCCATCAACTTTCCCCCCACTCTTCCATCAATCCAGAGCAGAGACAAATGCTCTGTGACACGAGAACAGGTGGAGGTTGAGAAAATAGGGCCTGGCCAGGACTGAATGAAGATTGCATGTAAATTAGCAGTATTAATATGTAAAACAAAAGCTCAGCAGAGGCTATTTGTCCTGCTGTACAGCTACTCAAAGCATGATACAGACCCCGAGTGAAATAACAGCAGCACCCCAAGATTAGTCCAATGTGCTTGAATGTCATTTTATGCTGAAAACACAACATAAACAAGCAAGTTGGTTTTTAAGCTGGGACTAGAAATTGCTAGGACAGTACCACAGTTTGTGTCTTCATTGGTCTGCTCCATAATCTACATCAGAGCTCCTGGGAACGCAGTCTGTGCTTCGAGCCATCCGATGATCCATAATCCTGTTATTGTGAGGGTACCAGTGCAGCCTCTCTCTGCTAACCCCTGTTACCTGAAGTGTCTGGTTATTAAGTTAACCTGGTAACTGAGAGTTTGTTACTGTAAAAATCGAGAGAGATTTATCTGTGTGTGAACTGAGCCACCAGAACTGTGACAGCTGATGGTGCCCACAGTGGGATCAGCTTTAAACAAGTGAAAATCTGAGCCTGCTCTGAGCTGCCCCCCACCAACATGTAGGCGAGCGTGGGGACCTGACAGCTCACTGTATCCTGGGATGTCTGCTGATACTGGACATCTTTTGTTCAGGGATTTTTAGAGGAGGCTTAATTGTATTGCCTTGGATAATGTTTTCTGATGTCATTAAACATCTACTGGAAAGCTAAGAATAGAACTTCAAAGTAATGTCACCTGTAACATTTGCATTCAGATTTTTCTAAAGAGAAACACTAACAGTTGCTGGAGCCCTGGGATTCTGTAAGTTATGTTTAACTCTAAATTCCTTGAGCATGGCAAAAGTGAAGCTCCTTAAAAAGCAAACAAACTTTCCCCAGAATACTGAAATTAAGAAGTGATTAATAAAAATCAATAAACATGTTTCCTTCTTTTGCCTAGATTTTTCTAAGTGTTGGATTTAATAGTGGATTTCTGTGGGAGGGGAAGTTGCATATGAAATTTTTAAGTCTAACTGTTTGGTTGCCGTGTGCTCAAAGCCTTGACCTCACAACTGAACCAGAAAAAGTTATGGCAGCTCCAGCTAAGTACAGTTAATCAAACTGAAAAATGCATCCATAGCTTTTTGGGTGCAATTGTTGTGTTGCTACAAAAAATTGTGATATATAATTTAAGGGAAACACTGTGTTATGGATACTTTATCCTAGAGAGGACTGCAGGAGTGCTGCAGATGTGGTGGAGTCTGTCTGTGGAGCTATGTGAGCAGTGAAGTACTCTTGAGCATCTTGCACAGCATCTGTCTTTGATCTGAGGCATCAGCTGAGGTCTCAGGGCAGCCGTGGCACCTCAAGCTGTTTGGTTCACTGCAGGGCAGGGAGAGATGTTGCCTGTTCTGGCTGGAGGGACCTCAGTAAGGGAAGGGAGGGTGCCAAGGAATTTGGCTGAATTTTAGGGACATATGTCTTGTCTTATTTATCAGTTGGAATGGGTTTTTCTCCTCTTTTATTTTTTTTTAATGTCTCAATCCTCCAAAAGATCCTGACCCCTAGCTCTAAAAGATAATCCTGAACTGTTTGTCTCTTCCCTTTTTCTGTGGTTCCTCCTAATGTTTTGCTCTACTACAAAATGCAGAGGGATTAATTTTCACTGAGAACACAGAATTTCATGATGGGGGAAAAGCAAACCAAAGAGTGGGAAAGTCCAATGCTGCTGAAATCTTAGATGCTCAACCCAGACAAGGGAGCAGCTTTCTCTGTTGTCATCTGAACATTTGGCTTGAATTGCCTTCTCTGTGTGAGACCAAGGGTGTGCAGTGGACTAGAGCAGGGAATGGGTGCAGGGATCCAAGTCCTGGCATGTGGGACCTGGTTATTAGTTTGCATGAGGAGAATCACAGGGTGGAGGTTATAAGTGGAAGCAAAATATGTGCTGCAGATGGCTGTCTGTTGACATTGCTATGGACAGATTATGCTTTCCAGAGATAAAAGAGTAATCATAAACTGGATGTCCAGCCAGGAGAGTATATAGACTTGAGTAATAGACTTGGACTATGGGGTTAGACTCCAAGTTCATATTAAGTACATATTTTCAAGAAATTTGTGGATTCTCGGATTCAGTTTTTAGTTCATCATAAAAGGAACTCCAGGCCACAAAGCTTGGGCCTGAATCCAAACTTTTGCCAGAGTTAGCTGATTTGTAAACTAGTGTTTGCCTTTTGAGCTGTAGTTTTGTTGATGATAACTCTTAAACAAAGCCCCACAGACTCCTCTCTTTTCCAGGGTCTGAGGGCACTTCTGTGCTACCTTGTAGTGAATTGCTGATACATAAAATGTGTCTGAGCATCAAGCCCAGGGTGTGAAGATCAAACTGGGCAGTGTGTGTGTCAGCGTGCTCCTCCCTGCTGCAAACATGCTTTGCTAGTCTGGGCCCAAGAAGAAAACTCCCCAGACAAAGGGATTGGTAACACCCTTCCTCTGGTTTGCTCTGTTCTTTTTCAGCATCTGTGCTGAGCTTTATTCACACTGTAATCTTGACCAAAGAGGCCCTAAATCATGGCTGTTTGGTGAAAATCTGCTGTGCCTATGGAATACTTGTCTGGCAACACTGAAGGGATTTTGCCAGCAGATCCCTAATGTCTCCTTGGAGGCTGGTAGCATGTTGGTAAAGTATTGGGGTATGGCCAAAGGGTTCTCCACAGCTGAGGGGAAGCACACTTGTTGAGCTTTGATTAAGGACCTATTGGTTGTGTGGTTGACAGTATTCTTATTAATGCATGGAACTTCCATTGTTTCTTAATTTACTTGGAAGTGGTGTTTAGACCCTTAATTGCCCTATAACGATATAGTGATAGTAAGTTAGATTTCAATCAACATACTCAGGAATTGCCAGTATTTTAGCAATAAATTGCTAGCTAATAAACTTGTAGCTTCCTTTGTAAATGCCAGTTAAAGGCCTAAACATTCCTTGCAGAGTTAATTGCACATTTAGTGCTCATGTAATTTTGAATTAATTACATGCCAAATGGATTTATGTTGTATGTACTTAATAAACCTTGGTAAGTGGCCTTTTAACAATCAGTTGGTATTTAGGATTCTATTTGTGCAAAAAGAATGACTTATGACACTGGGTCATGACGTTTTTACCAGATCCTGACGTGCTGACTGTGGTACTTGTTGGTTTGTTTGGGATTCAAGACCAGAAGCTGCAGAATTAAATGAGCACAGGTGTGAATCCAGTGCCAGCTTGTGAAGATTTATTGTGTCCCAGCTTGGTCCCATAGTCAGGAGATGGAGTCTGCACAAGTCTCCATGATCCAGAGCTCACTGGAGTGAGCAGGAGTGTTGGTGATAGTTTTGCCTTAGGTTTGGGCTGTGCTGCAAATGTAGAACAGCTCTGGAAGCAATTGTGGCACTGCAGCGACAGTGAGAACTGGAGGCAAAAAAAGCACAGCGCACAACACCCTGCTGAAGTGGAAGAGAAAACCAGTGCCTGACTGTTTATTACACATCCTTTTGTAAAGTATTATTTAAATTAGATTTCCTCACCAGATGAGTATTTAATATGTGAATTTTAAAAAAAGCTTTAAATCTGTCGACACTGGTAGTGTAGACCTACATTCCAAACACCAGAAACATGGATGTTAGGTAAATAAACAGGTAAACTAAATTTCCATACAAAAATTGCTATCAAGGTTGATTTTTTTAGGTCCTTTTGCTATTAAAACGTTGGGCATGAAGAGGTTCACTCAAATCCTTGCATATGTGTTGTCCTTAAGTTCTAGGGGCTTTATTTTGGTTTTGACACACCAGGAGCAGTGTGTAAAGTGTTTGACCTTGTGGCTTTACATACATGTATTCAGGTTTTTTATCTGAGTAACAGCAACTGATTTCTGAAAGATTTTGCAACCTCTAACACACAAACGATAAGGCTGCAGGCTCTTAAAATTTTAATTATTGACCTTTATTCATTTTCTCTCTCTTCTGCAGCTAACACATCACTTAGTGCATTTAAATATGGAGTGAGTGCTCAGAAGTAACTTTTCAGGGAGATATCGTTGTCAGGTTGTAGCAGTGTTCGAGTTTTCCTGTGACAGGAATTCCCTGTCAGAATAGCACATGGAATAGCAGGCTTTTGCTCTCTTTACGTAGAGATAAAGGCTGAGCAACTTGGGAATACAGAGGCAGGTCAGGGTGAAGAGAAAAGGCCAGCAATAAAATGAAAAAGCAGGTCCTTAGGGCCTGAAGTGGAGTTCTGCATAAAACAGAATTGTAGAAGTTCTTCCACTGCTGTGAAAATGTCTGATTTCCCTTGCTGTCAAGAGGTCGGGAAGGCAGGTTTACAAGCACCAGATAACTGATGCGGCAGCATTACTAAAGATGTTCTTTCCTTTTTTTGTCCCGGTGAATGCCATTCAGTTAAATGGTTACACCAGCAGACCCGAGGTGTCTGAACAGCCAAGGCATCTGCAAAAGTGTCATCTCATACACTGCTGGATCCTGAAGTAACTTAAGTATAAATTTACTAACACACTGGGAAAAGAGCTGCTGTGTTTTGGAGTGTTTGTCCTGTGAGATGCTGGTGGCTGTGTGACCCAGCAGCAGCACTCCACGGAGCAGGGGTCAGTACAGGATGGTAGACCACAGCACCAGTTCGGTGTCCTGAGTGAAGCAAAGGTACCTGCAGACTGCAAAGATCAATCATAATTTGTTAGTGCCAGTTGCAGAGCAAAGCCAGGATATCAGGTGTTGAGTTTTGAGTTGAAGAACTCCCTGTTTCCACATGAAACTTCAGCAGATTGGAATGAAACAAGGGACCACATCTTAACCATCTCATATGTTTTTTATGAAATGGGGAAATTGGGCTCAGTCTACTGTCAAGATACAGTCTCTATTACACTCCAAGCTCAAACTCACTATCAGGATTGATTTTGCTTGCTCTGTACAACATGGAGAAGCATGGAGAAGCAGATGTATCACATATATTAATGAGCAGTTCTGCCTATCAGGAAAGCAATAATACTAAGCCCAATTCCTTAATTTTTTTTCCAGCTCTGAGTCTGTGAAGCCAAGTGAGCAAGTTAAGATTTTTAGGTGTTTTCCAAGAGGTTTGTTTTATAGTCCACCAAAGCAAAGCTTATCAGTTAAAAAACACAGTGCCCTAATCTCCAGAACCTTTTCCGACCTGCTTACCAGGAAGGGCAGGAAGATTTATCTCTCTGCTAATCTCTGTAAAATACCCTGTGGAAGGACACCCATCAGACTCTCCTTAAAATTGTTATTTTCCTGTGGATGTGTGCTCAGATGAGATCATTAACCACAGTGTTCCTGACCAGAACCCCTTTCCTTGCTGCAGTTCCCAGAGCAGCAGGGTGGTGCTCCCATGGCTGCTGGGCTGGTGTCTGTACCTTGTACAATGTGGGTTTTCAGCCCGGTGCTGTCCAAACATGTTTCTCCAGCTCTTACTGCTGCTCTTGCCAGTCACAGTGGTTTGCTTTGATTGTATGATGAGGGTCTTATTACACTTAAATCATTTGGGTTAGGGGCACAGTGAAGACCTTTCTCAAATTTTGTTCCAAAATTGTTTTCTGAAGAGAAAAAATTATGGCTTACTTTCATGTGTGGGGTAGGGGAGTAGTGTGTTGAAGAGCTCTGCCTGAGATTTTTTTTTTTTTAAATGAAATAGCTCTTGTGTAGATACCTAGGTTTTATTTTGACATTTTCAAGGTAATACTCACTTCCTGAGGTAGGTTTGGTTAGTATAAAAACCAAACTGAACAAAAGCCTCACCCCCAAACTCCTACACTAGAAGGGAAAGTTTCATAAAAGGACTCACTATTTTGTGTTATCCCCAAGTAAATTATTTTCTCTTTGTTTCATTCTGAAAAGTGAATCTGCCAAGAGAAATGCAGTGTCAAAGGTTAAAGCATTCACTAGTGCAGAGGGAAATTAGGGAGAGAATAAAAAATGTGGGACAACAAGTGAGGTGAGGAGATAAACAAAACTGTTCCCTGTTGACAAAGGTTCTACAAAGGGCCTTGCATCTTTTGTGCTGGGGTTATACACAAAGACTTGAAGAAAACCCCTTGTACAGACAAGAACACAAGTTGTATTAATTATGCTGACTGATGTAAAGATGAGAATTTGGGCCAGGTCCTAAAACGTAGAATTTTTTTATTGACCACATAAATACTTGAATACTTTGTTGCCTGGAAGGAAGTGTAAGGACTCACCTGCTTGCAGAACTTCAGGTTTTGAATGGCAGCAAACTCAGGAAGCACTGGCTCTGTCCTCCTTTATCCAAACCCCAAAGAAAATAAAAATGGAAGTTTAAGAATCTCCAGCTTAACTCTATTACTGTTGTTTTCCTCTGTGGTTCTTGTAACTAAGCACAGTGTTTTCATTTTGGTACCTGGTCAGTGTCTAAAGTCTTTTTTTTTACGGGGCATATCTGTCACAAATTTTTTAGAAAGTCAAACTCTGCAGCCTGTGGAGCACCTTCCTATTGCTGGAGCTGTGCACGGCATCTCCTCAGTAATTAATACAGATTAATTTGCTGAGAGAAGAGGAGGGAGACATATTCCTTTCCAGCAGCACTTCTTTGGGTAGGATCACATGTTACAGCAGCACATACACACAACTGTGCAATACCCTGTCCTATCTGTCCCCATTCCCAGCAGGTCTTGGCTGTCTCTCACCTTCCCCATCAACCCAGAAGCAGCCTGGGGCCATGTAGGTCTCCCTCAGCCCCCTGACAAGTAGACAGAGGCAATATCAGGTGTTTCACTGAAACTCTGGGACCTTGGCTGTTTGTTGCTGTTTCAAGGTCTAATCACTGCACCCCGTGTATGATCTGTTCTCTCCTTGAAATCCATGAGAAACCCCTCAAAGCAGGAGTCCCAAATAGCTGAGATTTACCATGCAATTTTGGCTTGTTAAATGGCCTAGAACAGCAATGTGTATCACTTTGCAAAAGCATAGTTAAAATTAACAACGCAAGATGCTGCCCAAGAATTGCAAATGCCAGACAGGGACTCAGCTGCAGCTTCTTATGCTACACAGAGGATTTCCATGTGTAAGTGAGGTTGCTCACACCATTAAGTAGTCACAGGAATGTTCTCTGTACTTTTACATTATCAGCCTTTATAATCTTAGTCCTGACCCCTGGAGCTCTGCTTTGAGTTCAGGTGGAAGCTCAGGCAGGCACTTTGTGACCCAATTGTGTGAAGTTCCAACTTTTCTGTGCTTAGTACAAGCAGTTGCATGCAGCAGAATGGCCAAAAGGTGAAAACAAGTGAACTCATCATATATTGGATGATTTCTGTGTCTCGTAGCCAGAGCCAGACTGAGGGGAGCCAAGGGCTCCGTGTGACCTGAGATCTCCAGGTGGTTTTGGGTCCTGCTTTTCATACTAATGTGGGAGCTCCCTGGTAGGTCAGAGAGGATCAAAGTGTTCTTTTCTGTATAATTTTAGAGGCTTTTAGAAAAGCTGTTCCAGTTACTATCTCTAACATACTACATGCTTGTACTTCTTTTGAGAGTATGTCAGCCCAAACAGAATTGCTATGTGTCTTAATTAAAAGATGGAAATAACCAGCAACTCCATCTTCTCTGGAAATTTCTCATGCAGAACAAAGGGAAATTATAACCTCATGTGCTTATTTTCTTGTCATTGCAAACTGCACAGCTTTTTTTTTGACACAAAAATCACAAACTGGAGAGGGTGTAAGCAAAACTAGTGTTTCATAATTTTCCTTTATTCAAACTTAGAAAGCCTGGTGCTATAAAATAAGACTGGAATTTTTCAGTCTAATAGTTCTACGCACTGCTGTGAAAGTTTGAATCCTCAGAATGCAGAGTTTTTCTTTTACTCGTTTAATCAGCTATACACTTTTATAATTTAACTGGTTTCCTTTTTATCATGTTTTCCTAAAGGCTTATTTATCACTCCTTTTAGTCTGCATATGTCTGTTGAATCCCTTCCCCAGTGACTTCTATGTTGGGGCCTATTTCACAAAATGTGACAGATATAACTTGGGTTTCAAGGTTCAGTGCTTTCAACTTTTGTGGAAAATGATGTGTGGGTGCACTCAGCTCCCACCAGACACAGGAGAATCCCTTCAGGAGCTCACGTTTGAGACCTAGGGGAGGGTAGAAGGTAATCACTGTAAATTCCAGTGCTCAGAGGGTGACTTGACTAGAAATGTTCCTTTTGATCCTGTAATTTTCCAAAGCTCGTTTTGTGAGAAAATTCTTTTTGGCCTAGAAAAAGAAATCAAGTGGAAAACCAGACAGGTATATTTTGAATCTTTTCCGCCCAATACCCTCCCTTACTCTGTCATCACCCAAAGCACAGTTTGGTCCTGTAATTGCAGAGCTTCCTGTGAGTCCCCTTTTATTCTTGTGAAACAGAAGGCAAGAGTGAGCTGTGGAATCAAGTCTGAGCTCCATCTTCAACATCTGGAAGAATTCAGCAGCAGATATTGTCATGGGGCCCGCTCCAACACCCACATAGAGAGGGAGTGTTTTTCCCTGAGGTCCTCCTGGCCCTTCATAATGGGCATCTCTCAGGGTTTCAGGTCTGACAAAACTCCAGAGACAAATACCCTTGCTTCTGGATCCAGAAATTCAGGGATGAATAAACTTGGCATTATGAGTTTTTGTCTTGAGGATGTGTCAATAATGCCCACTTGTTCTTGAGCCTGTCAAATCCACTGACAAATTAGGGTAAAGACATCTTCCCTTCTCTTTTTGGAGTCCTCAAAATCCCCCTTTTTACTGTTCCCTCAGCTCCACTGTCATCATAATGCAACACAGCCTTGTTGGAGTCAGGGCTGTTAGTCAGGGTATGTTTGCTTTTAGAAAAAGCTTTTTGGACAAGAATTTGTCCTATTGCTAGAATGGAAAGATTTGTTTTTATTCCCAGCCCTTGTGTCAGTATGTTCCTGTCAGGTAACTCCTTCTGTCTCGGTTTCCTACCCTGGGCAGTGCAGGCAGTGACATCTGCTCATCTGAACCTTTCTCCTGCCTAAGCATTGCACTTCCATCTCTGAGAACAGCTGGGTCCTCTTCCAATGGGACCTTGAGCTCACTGGATAAAGATGTAAGGAGGGGGAGGTGTTACTATTGACTGTTATTGGCTCTAAACTACCAGCTTGACTTACTAACATACGTTCGTAGTTATGTGAGATTCCACTGCAGTGAATGGGATTGATTATAAGAACAGGATACATCATTATTGATTAATATAATTAATAATGTTTTATTTATGTTGTATGTGGCAAGGCCAGAATGGGAGGGGGATAAATGATGGACTCTTAGGAAGGCAAGATGAGATTTAGGGTGAATACCTTGAGCCCCCATGGTACCAGGGGGTTTCTATCACAGGTAGTACAGCAGTTCAGCACTGATGACTGTCCCTGTGATGTCTTGAAGTAGACATTAGGTATCACAGTGCAGTGCTACAGAAGTTTTTGGCGTTTTTTTGGTGGCAATTTTTTTTTCTGGTTTGCTGAGAAAGGGAAAACTCAATTCACATTCACTGCAGACAGCTTCTTCCTCTGCTTTTGACATTTAACCCTATGCTAAGGGGCTCAGAGCCTACTAAATCTACAGCCGCCACTGTTAGCACTAACATATCGTATCAAAATTCTTGACTTCTAGCAACCAGGGATTAAAGTGAAACAAAAGTTGGAGAGAATGAGTTTCTCACCATCTCTCTCTTTCCATTATATTCAAGCCACACTTCCTGCATCTGCTATAAATATTTAAAGCATCAGTAGCCAACGTTTAAAGATTGGGACGGAAGCAGAAATCCAGCCGTGTCTGTGCCTTCCTTTGCAGCCTGTGGCAGCTCCAGCACATCAGCCAGAGGTCATGTGCATTCTTAATGAGGTCGTCTACCCTCTGCTTACATGGGAGGCAATATGAAACTTCAGCGAGAGTTTTATTTACTAACCGTGGTTTGTAGCCTGGGATGAGTTGGGGAAAGCTTTATAATAACATATGTCCAGGCCTAGCAGGCAATCGTGGTTATGAAAGAGGTTGTAATTAGTGAAAAGCCTGGAAAATATGTCTCTGTTTCTCCAGCTTCCATACAATAAGTACTAATACAGATTTTCAATCTGCAACTTACTTTTATCTCTCTTTTGGATGCATCTGACTTATGGAGGGATAGCTTTCAAAAATAAAAGAGAAAGAGTACTAGGGAGACACAGAATGAAAGTCTAAGGCCAAATTCTTAACAAACCCATGTTTTTTGATTGGAGTTTCCAACTAATGTTCATGAACTGATTTACTTTCCCTCCATTTTGGAAACAAATGCCTCTCTTTCTTCTTCTATATCACATTAGCTATTTTCTGAGAAGTTATTTTGGGCATAAGGATTTTGCTCAGGAATTGAAGTCTATGACCTCTCCTTTAGTTTCTCAACAGCCACTTTAGAGGCAATGGGACTTTTAATTATGTGTACACCACAGCACTGGTTTAAAGTAGTCTAAGAACCTGTCTTCTATGCACACTGAAGTAGGATCACAGACAAACATGATGTCCCTGTTTGTGTTACCATTTTTTGTCTCTATTTGGTGTTTTGGGGTTTGTTCTTTTGAATTTCTTTTCGTGAAAAGCAGAAAAATCTGTTTATTACTTCTCTGACAGCATTTAGTTTGAGCTCTGGCTCCATGGTATGTGAGGCATGAAATGGGAGTGACTGCTCATGCCAAAAGAACGGTACCAGCCCGGACTAACTTTCGGGTCTGTGGATCCATCATCCAGATCCTTGTATGAAAGACATTTGGCTTCACACTTTTCATCCACATCACATGCTTAATGGGTTTATTTTTCCCTTATGAGTGGGTCTAAGGTTTCCCACTGGGCCTTGGAAGAGCTCACTTTTGGACAATGCACAATGTTAAGGTCTTAAAGACTGATCAACATGAAGTCTTGTTCTTGAAAGACTGTATTGACTTTTATGGTGAACAAGATTGTTACTGTGATTTTATTCTGGACAGAGTCATCTGTAGTAACTCAATGCAGCCTGAGAGAGGCTCCTTAGGACTTTTGAAGATGACATTTGATTTTCAGCCAGAATAACAGAGTTCCACCTAGATGACACATAAGCTTTTTTTTTTTTTTCTGCTAAAGCACTCCTTTGGAAGATATTATATCATAAATGATTTGAAGCATTTCCTGGGACATTGAGTAATGTCTTTGAGAACTTGATTTTAACCCCCTGAGAGGTCAATGGGAATTTTTCATCTGACTTCAGGATGCTTAAACAAGGCATTTCTTTTCTGTTCTTTAAAACCAAAATCTTCCTGACTATTGTTTGTATTATTCATTTCCACTGCTGAACTCCTCTCTGGAATTAGTCCTTTCATTTCCATGGTAAAAAAGAAAAGGAAAAGAAAATGTGCTGATAAGTGGAGACTGGACAGCGGATACATCAGCTCTGTGATTACCCTACTATATTTGGACATTGAAACTGAGAAGTTGCTGCCAATTGCAGCCAGCCCATGGGGACTGGTGAGTTCTGTCAATGGATGTTGTTTGATTGCTTTTTTTACCGGCGGCTGTCGCTATCTTTTTGGCCCTACTAACACCCAGGTCGATAACTGAAAGGCTGTGTGGATACAGAGACTTCCTCTGCTTCCCAAGTTGGTAGCAGAGGTTATATGCTATAAATCATGTGCCATTAGGTGATGAATCTGGATCATAATCTAAAGGAGACAAATACCTGGATTAATTATGGTGTATTTATAGATGCCCTTTGAAAAGAAAGGCTGTGAAATAATTCCCTGTAGGAAATCATTTGACCCTTAGTCCTCAGTTGTCATTTTACAGGTGAATGCGAAGCAGTGTCACAGCTTGTCTACAGGGAAACCCACAGATCAGCCAAAGCTGGAGAATCTCTCTGATTTTGGAGAATTCATCTGAAGGGTTTCATGCCATCTAGATCTGAAAGGTTGGTTAAGCCACCCATAAATCCAGATACATTTTATTCAGGTCAGGATTGGGACCTTTCTTGGAGTTAAGGAATATTTCTACACACACAGACACACAAAATCCCCCCCAACACAATGCATGTGCAGTTCTCTGGACAAAGCTGATTGAGTTAAACCTGAATCCTTTCATGCTGTCTGGTACCAGGAGTTAATGAACTGTTGCCTGCAATGTTTTGTGTGGTATGTAATCAGTCACTAATTGTAGAAACAACTGATTTCAGGGGGTTCGTGGCAATTATAAAACACTTCTAATGGCAGCAAAACAAAATAAAAGGCACGTCTTTTCTCAAGCAAAACTCAACAGCCCAGCAGTAAAGTGGATGGGGTTTCAGGGAGAAAATAATAGCCTCTGCTCTGATACTCGGTAGAATAAGAAAGTATTAAATATCTGCCTCAAAAAAAAAAAAAAAAATTGGTAGTGGTTCTTTTGCAAGTAATGTTAACCTAAAAAGTTTGGAGGCAATCTTGGTTTTAGTTTTGAAGGAATTTATGCTTTGAGCTCACCTGATGGCACATCAGTGTTAACATGGCACTGGGCTTGGGTGTGAGGGAAGCAATGTGTTCATTTCCATTTCGTTGTGAATCAATCAATAAACAAACTGGAATGTCACTATAAATCTTAGAAAAATTGCCTGCTAAGAAAATGTGAACATTTTTATACAGTTCCTGCTTTCAGAAGCTTGAGTAAAGGATAGCCCTGAAATATGTTAAGTCTGAATGCTGAGGTTAAATCAGCAACATAATCAGTCAGACTGGCTGGGCCTCCACCATGCAAAATTAATATCACCATTGGATGTCTCTGTCTTAGCCCTGTGCCACAGTAACAGCACCTCAGAAAAGGTGGTAAGGCAGCACACACCACCTGAGCTCTGCTGGTGCCCTCTCTGCTCCTGCTTGATGCAGATTTATCACACTAACAGGCTAAATCTCACTAAGCTACAGAGAGCTTTTAAGACAATTATACTGCAGTGTCACCTTTCTGCAAGAGTCACATCTCGCTAAGCAGCGGTGGAGGAGCGAGTGGGATAATTAATCTGCAGTCTTTGCCTTTCATTCATAATGAATAACTTGCTTAAAAATGTAATGCTTCTCCTAGGTGGCTTGTCTTCTTAATGTAAGCCCTTGATATGTATATTTTTGATCCGTGCGTGTTTTCCTGTGGTTACAGGTAACTGCACCTGTGCCTGGGGGAAAGCCAATGCAGGGCAGTGTGTGCACAGTATTTCCAGACCTGGGATCATAGCTGATTTATGGGTGAGGTGCTCAACAGCCTCCTGATGTGCTGAAGTTTGCACAGCCCAGAGACTGGAGAGATATGGGAAGTTGTAGCTCAATGGGAAAAGCTTTGCCAAAAACCTTTTGTTTCCCTACTCCCCACCAAACTGGGCAAATTAATGTGTATTCTGCCACAGCCTGGAGGAGATGTTGTCATCTACAGTTTTAAACAAAGTTTTCTGTCAGTGGAGATGTGGAGAAAAAGTATATTGTGGTGTTAGATGATCATGGCTAACCCAGCACTGCTTTTTTGCAGTTGGTTGATACATTCAAAGCTTTTTTCCTGACTACCTGGGCTGTAAAACTATCCTGCCAGATAACAGGACTTAATTTTTTAGTGAATGCTCACCAAAAGAGGAAATATCACATTAAATAAAAAGGTGCAAAGAGTCCCATCCCTGAAAGCGTATTTCTGATTCAATCAAATATACCAGAATTAGTTTGTGAGTTAAGTAATGCTGGATTAACAGGAGATAAGCCAAAACCACTTATCTGTTGGTGGATCGCTGTCAACCTGCTGATCCAAGGACTTGTATCTGTTGTTATAAAAATCAGCATGGAAAAGGAAAGAGCTCACAGGAACTGAGAGGTACTGTCCCAGTGCTGTTTGTACAGACAAGCTCTCCACATGACAATTGACCTTCTGCTAGCAGGTCTGGTTTTGTTGTATTTTTCAGAGGTTTTGGGGAAGAGCTCAGCTGCATTAAGTGCTAGTGGGACTGTGGCAGTTTCTAGTAGCTGATGGTCTGGTATTCCCAGATTTTAGGGTGGACAGTTTCATATTAATTTTAACAATAGGCTGTATTGGAGAGCTTTTCCTTTGGCAGCACTTACAGAAAGGAAGAGAGAAAAGGGAGAAAAGTATTTATATCCTTCAATTAAGCTTTTCTGGCACCCTTACAGACAACATCAGAAGTTGAAACTGGGGCAAGAAATATATTATGTATATCCCAATATAATTTTTAAAAGAAAAAAATGTTATTGAAATTCCCTATTTTATTCCTTTTCTTTTTTCCCTTGAAATTACAGCAGGTCCTGATAATTTACAATGTTGGCAGCTTCAAGTGTCAATTAATGTTTTCAAGGCTCCATTTGTCCAAACCACCACGAACAATTTTTAGTGGACTTCCTGTGAAAATGTAATCATTAAAGAAATGCAGGGGAAAAAAAAAAAAGAAAAAAGAAAATCATGTCTTCTTGGATCTATAGCATATAAAACACAATGTTTTTAACACAATCAAACTGCTGGGTTAGCTGGTGGCTGCTGAAAGCCTGCCCAGGCTGGGTAAGGGACCCAGAGCTGTGTGAGGTTACTGGGGGATGCTGTGCCTGCACTGGGGTGGAGAGGCACATGGCCTCATGGATTACACACCAGCAGGTGTGGAAATGCACTTGAAAGCCATTTTTCTCTTTTCTTGGGATCTTTGTCTTTCTTCCCAGAGCCGTGGAGCAGGGATGAAGGGACCTGGGCCATGCCTTTGACGTGTGCGTGCATTTGCAGCTCGGCTGAGGTCAGAGCAGAAGAATGCTGCTGTAATTATGGCTGCAGGCAAGGGCTGAGCATAATGGGAATCAGGGTCTGGCTCAGCCAAAGATTTCCTGTATGATCCTGGTCAAGTCACTTAATTACTTTTGCCTCATTTCTCAGTTGTACAGTGTATATCCTAAGGCTTCAGTTACCTGCCTTGTCTATTTAAATCAAACTCCCTTTGAAGCCAGGACTGTACAATGAGACTATACTGTTAATTGGAGTCTCTGGGTGATAGTGTAATTGTGTGTAGTGTAATTACAACATTTCACTGCAATTTGCATCAGTTTTGCCATGGAATCGGCCCTCTGCAGAGCTCATAGTTTTACTCTGCTCCTGTTGAATACCAGTGCACGAAAGCTAACGCTGGCCCATTAAATGTGGGCTAATCTCACTCCGGAGACTTAGCACTGAGTGCTCTGAAGTCAAAGGCAGACCTCTCATTTATTGTTTTCTGGGGCTGGGATTTCCCCTTAAATCCCTTCTTTTGTTGGAGAAATGGAGCAGAAGGCCTGTCCCCATGTCCATGTGTGGTGTCCCTGGATGAAGATGCTGGTGTGGGAATGAGTTGTCAATTGTTCACACAGGTTTTCAGGTGTAGGGTTTGCGAAATTGGGCTCACATGGTGGGATCCAGTTCTGCCATCTAAAGCTATGAGGTAAGAAGTTCATAAAATATTAAAACAACCCTTGTTTCTTCCCCTTAAGAGCAGTGTTGTTTTGAAAGGCTTCTAGCAAAATAAATAAATAAGCAAGTCAAGTTTCATTTGATTTTAAGAGAAACAAGCAGAACACAGAATTAACAAACTAACCATGGCCATACAATTTCAGTGACATTTTGAGCAGTGCTTCATTATTTGGGATGAACTGTCCTGACAGAAATTGCTGTTTTGTAACTGTAAATACTGCTGAAATCCAAGCCTACATAAATATTTCTAAATGGGAGGAACACAGACAACATGTAATGCAGAGTTTAGATTGATTCTGATGGAGATTGGATCTGCTAGAGTAACTCAGCTGGCTGTGATGGGGTCTATGGTAATGGAGGCTCAAGTGAATGGTTAGGACCAGATTGTTTTCATAATTCTGCATGGTAGTTATGTGGTGAGGGAGAAATCCAACCCTGTGTAAAGGGCCTGCATGAATGCCATGGATCTCATATATCACCCTTAAAGCCCTCAGAATAGGGTTTAAATGGGAAATTCATCAGAGAAATCAATACAAGGTCAAATGGTTTTTGTTTACCCCTGGAGTAGGCAGGAGGGAAAAATTAATTTGCAGTGCAAGAATATGAAGTTGAGTGAGTTTTGCTGACTTTCAGGATGAATTTGGCTGGGAACCCAAGTGAATAATAAGTGGACACAGATTAAGAGAGCTTACAATTTTTTATGGTTTTTGAGCAAATGCTTCCATTTTTTCCAACATTAGAAATGTGTAGAAGGAGTATTCAGATTCAAAAATTCCTACTTGTTTTTCTAAATGGGAATATGTAATCCAGGAGAAGAGCCACAGAATTTCTCATATTTAAATATATTTAAAGTGTGTATTTTTCATTTCCTCAAAGGCAGGAGAATATTTTATTGTGGAAGAGAACCTGGAGAATGCGGTGAGTTTTTGCTCTCATTCATTTTTGAGTTGGGAAGTGCCCATCTCAGTCTGGCTGCACACTGGGCAGACTCTTACCTGTCCCCTCACATCTTGTTTCTGCACCTTCTTAAACCAGCAGAGAAAACTCTTAAAATTTTTGATGGTGGGTGAGCCATTTAACTCTAAATAGTGTATGTACAAGAGTTAAATGTGATCTGAAGCTGCAGATGGTCTGCAGTTGCCATTCACCTATGAATTAGTATATGTATGTCCTTGACGCTTCACAAGCACATTTATAGTAAAGGTTGTTCCATTTGTTGTGTGCACACATGCAATATATGTGTAGAAGCAGCTAAGAATTTGCCAGGTGCACCTTCTATTAATAGCAGAGGAGAATTTCCTCCTCCAGCACAGCCTCTGCTCCCTTTGGATAACAGAGCTGTGAGGCACTCCCCATAAAACAGCCTAAATCATACCAAGGTGTGTGTTAATAAAAGTGAAAATGTAGGTGACTATGAATTTAAGTGACTGAATAATTCATTAAAAGAGCTGTGTAGTCCTGTCTTACATGCTTATATGTGCATGTAAGTAGAAATGCATCTAGACAGTCTCATGGATTTAGTTGCAGTGGTGACTTCCTAAAGTGAAGCCACGTGCAGAGGGAAAGGAGCAGGTTTTTGTTACTCACTCTGAACTTTGGTTTATGAGGTTCCTGTCACAGGCAATGATGGGAGGTCAGTGCCACCAGGCCATAAAGCAAAGTGCCTGCACAAGTTAGGCCAATAACTTTTTTCCCAGCAGTTATATTAAGTAGTGAAAATATTCTCTGAATTTCAGGCATGCCAACGGTGGTCCTATTTATATCTGCATCATCTGAAAAGGTGGGGCCTGCCTGCTCTGGGATGGTACAGACACATGGCAGTACTAAGTTTGTAAAACCCTGGCTTGACTGAACAGAGAGCTTTCATAAACGTGATGGCTTTTGGAGTCTGTAGCTTGGAATTTTTCCTTCTCTTCAGTTACACTAATGCAGCTAATAAATTAACAAATATAGGGATACCTTAATGCCAAACAAAGAATTGCTGCTTCTTGCAGTCCATTGACATCTGTAGCTGCTTTTGGTGTTTTGGGGAGTTTTGCTCTTCACTTTGCCAGGGCCAGGATTTCTCCTGAGGAGAATGTTCCCACAAAGGCATGAGTGAAGAGCATCTGCACTGATCTGTGTGTGCCTTAGATTTCCTCTCAGCACTATTTGTGTGCCCCAAGAAGTAAAATAAGTGCCACTGATGCATTCATATCCTTTTCAATTTGTCTAACACAAAACAATAGTTTCCACTTCTTTTGTGTGATTTATGTTTCCTTAATGCACAACTGGTTCTTTTACATGCTGCAGAAGAGAATTTGTTGGACATGGTAATGCTGATAGAAAAATGTTCTCTCTGTTTAGATGTCATGACTATTTCCTTTTTCAAGTGAAAATTCTAGTGTCACATACAAATGTTACCTTTTCCCCTGATTATCTTGTAGAAAGCTAATAGTTTTGGAATAGATACAGATTTTTAATGCAATGCTATGGTTCTGGTTTATAGAAAAATGGATCAATTACCAAGGCAGGCTTCAAAGAGGGAGACTGCCCTAAGTTATAAATGGCTCAGTCCCTTAATTCTGTCATAATCCTATTTGATATATAGTTCTCAGTGCTGCTGAATCCTTTTAGGGCTCTTTGATCAAGTGAGTACTTTCAAATGTGATGCCTCCTGTCATCTAACCCCCTAAAAATAACACAACTTGCCATTTAATTTCTGGAAACATTCATTTTTTCTGCCTTTTTTTTTTTAGTAGGGAAAACAAAAACCTTCACTTTCATATTAGCTAATTTAAGGAGAGAAAGGAGGACTACCAGAAACAAGAGGTTTGTTTTTTTAATTTATCAAAGGTCCACTCCAGTATTCCTTCTTAGGCTGATGGCCTGAGCTACAGCAGAGAGAGGACTTGGTACTTGGATGTTGATGTTCTGGGTTTCACTGAGGACTTAATTAATTGAGTATATCAGATGTATGAGACACCAGAATATCACGGACAGCTTCTGTTTTTCAAAAGTAACAAATGGTTTGGTAATTATTTTGGGGTACCTTACTGTATGCCTTGAAATTCAACAATGAGCAGATCTCTGTTTAATGCCTCATGTCTGGCTTTTTTCAGTACCCTGATGAGTCTTTTCCAGATTAGGTCATGGGACTCATTAGATGTGCATGTTTGACACAGATCCTTTTCTTCCTCCCAGTTTTTAAAAGAACACCAGGAAATTGTACAGTTACTAAGCCTGAGTTAATATTTTTTGTATTAGGGTGATGTGGTGCCAGAACTGCTTTTCTGTTGGGCACTATAACTGCTGTCACCACTAGTCAAAATCCAGCTCTGTAAGGAAGAAAAGCATGCAAATGGAAGGTTTAATATTTGGCATATGAGAAGTTCTTTGTTTTCCTTCCCCTTTGCAACCACTGTCACTAAGTTACATTCAGCATTGGTGTTCTTTCTTCCTGTAACTGATATGCACCCAGGTAAGCAGATCCATCGACTTAAAAAAGGCAACTCAAGAGAGTGAGGGATTTTAGGATCAAATTGTCCAGACCTGTGCAAGGTTTTCAGCTCTTCTGGTTGGAAATTGGCAGCTCCTGGAGCTGCACTTGGCAGTTTGCTGCAGGAGAACCTTGGTCTGGGGCACCAGAATCCCAGGAGGGAAATTTGGCTCGTACACAGGCATGGCTAGCTCAGCACCTCCAGTTTTGCCCAGCCAGTCATGATTTCCAAGAGATCATTTATGTTCTGGAAAACACTGGAGGAGTGTGGTTGAGGTGAATCTTGCAGACCTCTCCCCAATGTGAAATGCATTTGAACTTTGTCCTCATGGACAGTTTGGATCTGTGGACTCCGGGGGGAGTTGTGGCTCACGTCGTGCACACTCAGCAGTGGCAGCCTGCAGAATTTGGCTTCTCTTCTCTTTGCATCTCAGCTCAAAAGCCAGTCAGCTCTTGGCTTTCTTGCACATGGCTGTGACCTGTCTTCCTGCAGACATCTCATTTTGAAAGGTAATGAGGAGAGGTTAAATCTTCAGTGTAGTTGTAAATACTCTTAAAAGGTAGATTAAATGTCCATGTCTGTCCCTTGGAGCAATTACATTCACCTACAGCCCTCCAAATGAAGTGATGGGGGCATGACAGCCAAGTGCTGTCATGATGGAACCAGGCTGGCTTGTAAAAAGGGATATGCAATGATGCAGCTGCTCTGTGACTGTGGAGGACTGGCAGCTTTCTCCCATAGAAAAAGATTATTCCAACCAATCCCATATTCCTGTTTCAGACCAACTCTCCCTCAGCATTTAACAAGTAGAACAGACTATCGCAGACATAGTTCCAACCTGTTCAGATGTTATTCTGCTTCTGCCTACAGGTTATTTTATGTTCAGCTGGAAACTTGAGCATTTTGAACTCCTGAACCACCATCTGCTCAATCTATAGAGTCTGTTTATCAAAGGGTTTAAGTGCACTGTAAGGTCCAAACCATTTTATGGAGCCTTGCCAGCTGAGATGAAATATTAGTTGCTGTATATTTTGAAAAACTGTCGCTTTGTAGGCCAAAAGAGCTTGGAGATCCCAGCTGGTAATCAAAGAGCAGTGTCACATTTTTTATGGTTAGGGCCTCCATTGGTCCCAGATTCTTCAGAGCTGATAAATTAGCCAATCAAATTTAGATGTGACTTAAATCCAAAATGCCATCACTGAAAACCTGTATCACCAACAATAACCACTGCAAAAAGTCAGACCTTGTGAAAGTAAACACATAAAGCATCTATGCAAGATGTTTAGCTTCACATTCAATAAATCCCTCCTCAGAAAACAAAAGCTAAACACAGGCGTGATCCTGCAAGCGCTTCTGCCTGGGTAGAGATGTCCTAACCTGTCACCATAAAGATCTAAAAGGGTTTGCTATTGATTCCTGTGGGTTAGATATGAGGGCTCTTTATTCCTCTCAGTCCACAGGGCAGATCACTGTCGATAAGCAAGGTTTAGGAGGCTTCACTCCTTGGTCCTGTAATACAATTAGTGACAATTAAGTCTGATTCTGCACCTCACTGCTCAGTGCTCGGGCTAATCCAGTGCAGGCCATGCTCTGAGATGTTGTATGCCAGTGGAATGGATTGCTGAGCTTTTGGCCTGACGTTGTGTCAAGGCAGAAACTGCCTCTTTTAGAGCTGGTTTTGCTGGCAGTGTGGCAGCAGTACCTCTGGCAACTCTGGGCTCATGGGAGCCGTGTGCAGGTTGTCTCAGGGTGGGTCAGGACTGCACAGTTCTAGGGAGAGAGCAAGGCAGACATGAACACGGTAGCTGAGGCAGTGCCTTTAGAAGGTGCTTTCTCCAGCATCTTCCCAGTTTGACAGGCCACACAGCCTGAAGGAGGCATCTCTTGGGGGTCTTGGGAGGAGAGGAAATTGTAGCACTCTCTCCTTGGTCTGGATGCTGCTTCTTGCAGGGGACTTGTGAGCAAACCCAAGACCTGTGATGTCTCCTGCTGTGCTTAGCCCTGCTGGCCAGAATGTGACCTGTCACTTGGCAGGACCTCTGTGAGATCAAGCCCTGGGGTTGGCAAGAGGGGGAAGGGGAAAGTGGGATTACTCCTGAGACGAGCTCCGAGCACACAGCTGTCCTAGCTGAGACATTTGCCAGCCTTCTAAAATAAACCCACGCAAGCCACTCTGTTCTGATCAAAGAATGAAGTGGCTTAAGCTGGATAAAGCCTGTGTTGGTGACAGACTTCACTGCTAGGGCCAGCTTGTGCGTCTCCTTCATTTAGTGATGGCTTTTAAGGATTTTGATTTAATTCTTTGGGTCTTAAACATAAGCAGAAAATTCTTATAGCTAATCGTACATTTTTGTTTTAATTATGGAATTTGGCAGTTTCAAAATAGAATACCCTCTCTGCAGTGCTTCCTGTAAAGTGTTCTATTAAAATGTATTGTTCTATCCTTTTCCTCCGGCTGAGTTTAGCACAGAGTAGCTAAAGAGACCACAACAGAGCAGTTTGCTCATGACTTTTCAAGGAGAAATTGTTTTGAGTGGCTGTATAACCTCCAGAGCCCCAGAACACATCTGATTTCCCCTCACCTCTGCTGTGACTTGTCCCATGACATGGGACTATCGATAATATATGTATCTTCTTACTGTACTGCTCAGTACATCCTCCTGGAGGTAGATCTGGTTAGAAAGCACTTGAAGTTTCCTTACACATCTCCACTTCCCCAAGGGATCAATGTCTTGATGGATCACATTCAAACACATTCAACATCTCACGGAGGGTGTGTGAAAGGACAACAGAATCACTTTCACTCTATCCATATCCATTTCCTACTGCACTCCCTGTTTTACAACTATTGGCATGCCTGGAGGGAACAGCGTTTCTCAAGGTCACAGGAGGTGGAAAATAGCCTCTGTCGAGGCACAGAAACTTTGAATCAGGGTAGCAAAGGCACGACCTTTATCTAACTCCAAGGAGAAGTTGGGATTTGCTGGTGGTGGCAGCATGTCTGTCTGTGCAATGGGGTTGTGGTGGGTTGGGGATTTTTTTTAGCCTTTACAAACAAGGTTAAGTGGTTATTTTTTAAAAGGGTGATAGTAATCTTTGCATTTTCAGGGTTAGAATAATTTCCTATGCTTGACTTTACATTACAGCAGTGAAGGACAATTAGATTTCAGTGTTATCATGTTTCACCCTCACTTCCCAGTGTGATCTGTACATGTGCCTTACAAAGTGCAGTGCAGTTTTAGCCACTGCACACTTGCTCTTCCTACTATGTAGAGTTGTTTTATCAGTATTAAAAAGAAGATTCTGACAGACCATAGCCTGGGAATGTCCATCAGTGAGCAGTCACTTTTAAGAGATTTTACTGACACTTGTGTGGGGGTGGGAATTAAACCTCAATATTCCACATCCAAGATAAGAGCCTCAACCTTTTGGTTTCAGAGGAAGAAAGGAAGAAGCATATTGCTTCCTCGTAGCCTTGGGATGAAATGTCAAGTGCCTCTGAACCTACCCTAGCAGAGCCTCTCCCAAGTCAAAATGATGTGTTTTGGATCTGCCGAGAGGAATATTTGTCAGTGTCAATGCAACTCAATCCAGCTACATGTGATGGAGATGGAATACAGACCAAGCAAGTGCATGGAGCATCCTGCAAGGGATACAATTACTGTTGGAACATTTTACCACAGATTTTTCAAATTTTTTTTTTTAATAAAAAACATGATTTATGGAATTTTCTGAGAGGAAATTTCATTATTATCACAAAAATATTCATCCTCCATTGGGGAAAGCAAATGAAGTATCTTGTTTCTACTTGGACTTCTTGAGTTTGTGGTTTTTAGAACCAAATTAAGTTTTGGGTCACTTTGACATGTAATCTGCATCTACCCTGACTGCCAGGATGTCTTATGGGAGTTATAGTTTTCTAGTACCAGAGCTCCAAACTTCATCATCATCAAGCCAACCTTAATCTTGCACAATCTTTAGCTGAAGTAGTGCACGGACCCCAGGAACCTGCTGACTGTCAGCTGAGTAAGGGGGATCTTTGACTCAAATCTAGAGTCCATATGCCAGAAGGGCTGTATTAAACAGGGAACAGCTGATTTTGGTCTGCATAGACCTGCAGATTTCATAGCCTTGTAAAAGCAGGAACCAGATGTATATTTTAATGAAATTTAATGAATTCAGTATTGGGCTGCCAGGAAGAGAGGGAAGCTGAAATGATAGGAACTGAAGTGAGGTATTTACTCATTTCTTTGCAGAATTTATTGGGCCGGAACCAGGAAATATTGAAGCGGAGCTTTTGAAAGGGCTGGAGGTTCTCAGTGCCCACTGGCTGTCAGGAGCTGTGGGGCATACATCCTTTGATTTTTCTGGAAAATCTAAATGGCCTCAGTGGATTTTTTTTTTTCCTTCTGCTCTTTTTTTTTTGTTCTTGATGTGCTGTGAAATGTATGTGGTGCTTGTATGTGATGGATAAATTCTTTTTCCCTGAGGAAGGTGGTTTAGATGTTGTATAGCATCATGCAAAGCACTCCTAAAGTGCCAGTCCTAGAGCATCTCAGGTGATTCCCTAACTTAAAACACTTGTCAGAGAGGGATGCTTCTTTCATCATTTTACAAACTGGAAAACCAAGAGACATGAGAAGTTCTATGTAATCACATAACTGGATCAGAAAGATATTCCGGATTTCTCCGTGTGTTTATTTTTCCTGTGTTCTGTTAGCATTGGCTCAAGTGCACCTTGCAGCAGCGATGGCATTCCCATTAGCACATGGCTTGGATGGTGGGAGCTTCCACACAGATTAATAAAGAAGCAGAGTTTCTATGCAGGCTTTATGGCCTGAAAAGATCACAGCATTCCCTGTGTGAGAAGAGCTGCCTAAAATTTCTTGTGTGGAAGAGACATTTCAGCACATTTGACTTTGCCCAACTTAGATGTTTGTTTCACTTTGCAAGTGATATTTTGTAAATATTTGTCAATTTGCCAGTGTTTGTGCCTCTTGCAGCCTTAAACAAAGCTTGTTACTGTTAGTGAACATATCTGCCTTTTGGCATCTTTTCATTTCATTCTTAGGATTCCATATGTTTTTAACACACTAAAAATAAATTCTTATTGCTGTTAATTCTGCTGCCCTTAAAACCTTTTACCTCTCTTATCACTTTCCTACAGTTCTTAGTTTCTCATTTTTATCTGTGGTTTTCAATTCTCTTCCTCTTTCCACCCCTATTTGTTATCTGTTTTATTTATACATACTTAGGATTCATAAATAGCTGCATTTCCTTCTCCCTCCATTTTACCCTCCGGTTCCTTCTTTACTAATTGTGTCCTTCTGAGCTAATTAGCAATGCTCTCAGTATCAATCACAACTTTCTGTTTACATTCTTGTACTACTGTAAGTGGCAAGGTTGGTTTAGCCAATAACTTCATAAAAGCAGCCAGATCCAGGGCAAGTGAAGGTCCAGGGCAGAAAGAAATCTAAAAATGTCCTTTACATTTGACTCGACTCTTACTCTGTCCAAATGCCCTGACAAATTTCCACTTGTCCTTAGGATGACTGAGGTAGATATAAATAAACCACGACATGTGACCTAGCAAGGAGTGTGAGGGGTTGAAATCCCATCCCAAATAATCAATCCCACTGCAATTTCCTAAGTAAGATTGGAGAAGGGATAAGAGTCAGCTGTACTGAGCAGCAGTGATTAGCCTCATTTACCCTGAATTGCCTAGGAATGGCGAGGCTGTGTGATTGTATAAGTCACCAGCTGAGCAAAAGTGTTGAGGGAGAGGATGGAGCAAGGGTCTGGGTTTGTTTCTAGGTGATGGAAAGCAGTTGGCCATGAACTGTGTAGCTCGGGAGTTCGTGTGCAAATTGCTGTTACTTCATGGCCAGCTCAGGGCAGAGATTTTGTGAATTGCTTGGGACTTTAGTATTTTTGTTCAATTTCTGCCACATTCTTGCAATAACCATTGGGGGGCGTTTCTTAAGTAGAGACCTGTGTGTTTCTACCTTGAGTTTTGCAGGCAGCATTAAAAGCACTCTTAGGATAGACTGAGAGAAACAGGGTAGCCCCAGCCTGGTCTCTAGGATGCTGCTGGCTCACCTTGTGGAAAACTAAGGTCTGCTTTGGCTCTGGAAACAGGCTCACACTGAGGGGCCCTGGCAGTGGAGGAGCAGGTGTGTGCTCACTGTAAATGAGCTCCCCTGGCAGCAGTACAGGGATGTGTGCCTACTGCTGATCAGTGCCGTGCCTGGCTCCAGCTCATTCCATCAGGATTTGCTTTTCTGAGCACTTAAAATCAATATAAATTAATAAAAAGAAACCCAACAGCCCATAAACAACATTAGCTCTGGAGCTGATAAAATGCAAGCAGTCAAACTATATTTAATCCACTCTCACACATTAATGCTGGGCAAGGGTGCATTTTTAAAATACTGCTATTGGATTAATAGCAGATATTGCTCAAAGGAAATAATTAATGATCCTTGTGAAGAGTTGTTCTGGAGGAGGCTTCTTGGGGCCATCTGAAGTAGCCAGTGGTGTGTGCACCAGCTGCCCAGTGCAGAGTGACTCTGGGCTGTGTCAGGGCTAGCCTGGCTCCTGTGACCAAGAGCCCTCCTTTGGTGAGACCCAGACAGGCCCCCTTGCAAGCTGTCAAAAAATGGACTGAATTTCATTATTTCTTCCCAGCTCAGCCCTTGTCTGGCTCCAAGATAGCATCTTTGTAGTTCTCTGAAGCTCACCAGGGATTTCCATGCTTTTGATAAAGTAACAGTGTTTAATATTGAATTATATATCCACATTCTTTGGGAAGTGTATCCTCTTGTAGGGTTCATTTCAGTAGAGTCCTGCATCCAGTGTAACGAGTTCTTCCCTGCTTTGTGTGTGTCAGACTTCTCTGGTCTGACATAATTGGCCATTTTAATTATTTTGTGAGTTCTGGCATAATCTAGAACAGTGCTGAAGTATCTCCTTCCTATTTCATTTCTGTGGAGACATTAAATTGTTCCCTCTGCAGTAACAGGGCTCAGCCTGATCACGCAAGTTCCAGAGAGCTGCTGAGAGCACAAATGTCTCTAATACTCCTGTTGCAGCATCCAAAAAGGGAGTAAAAACATGTTCTTCCTGTGTGACACACAAAAGAAATGCCACATTTTGGTGTAGACACAGAGTGGAATGTTTGCCCTGCAGCCTCAGTGTCACAGGGCTGGAGAGGGTGAGGGAAAAGGGGAAGGAAGGATGTGGCTGTACTCTGTACACTTCTGTGGAGAGCTTCCCTGAGCTGCAAACTTTGGTGCAGGATACTCACAGCTTTGCTACCCTGTCCTACTTCAACCCCAGTGTCTCAAAGGTATTTGAAACCAGCAGCTCCTTGGCTGGTTGGGACCTTCTTGCCCAGGAGAACTCTTTAGAGCAATGGAATAAGCTGAGAACACCTATTAGTACAGCAGGTTTGAGGCTTTCTTTTGGTTGAAGCAGAAGCCAGGCTTTGTCTGTCTTCAAGATGTCTCAAGGAAACATCCTCCTTTCTGCCTGAAGTGGGTTCCTATTTAGACCTCTCTTCTTTCTCTAATACCCATGTGTGGGTGGTTTGTATATACATACATATCACACACACACTCCTATATATCATAACCTCCCACCCTCTTCCTATTGTAAGGATTTTTTTAAAACATTTGTGATTATACAGCATCTTGTAAGGAATTAAGAAGTTCATAATTATTTATAAAGCTAATACTTATAATGAAATGGTTGCACTTTGATGTCTGTATATGTTTTCTAAGCTAGGATGACCTATATTGTAGAGGTATTATGTGTAATAGGTGATGCAGGGATTGGCTAGGGAATTACCCATGTTTAATGAACACTAAAATTAGAATTTGACTGAAATCCACATAAATGGCTCGACAGCAAGTTCGACTGCCCCTGGGGAGCTGTGGGCAGCTCAAATTTACCCACAGGCATTTTTGAAAATGTTTTTTTTGAATCAGCATAGTGTGCTTTTTGGAGCAGAGAGTGAAGCTTGCACTTTAAACTCCCTTCTCTTCCCCTTGTCCCCCATTTTGGTGTTGAAAAGCCCTCCGTGGAGAATATAGCATGAAGTATGCTGCAGGTATAATATATACTACACTGGTGCATTTTTTTTCAGCACTTGCCATGGGAAGACTTCTGCTTTCCCTACATGGTGGCCTTGTTGCTTTTACTCTCACTATTTTGAATTTCCAAATATTTGGCCTCTTCTGTGGGTATGTGTACTTTGGATAGTGCAACACCTGGTCTAGCTGTTCTCTGTCTTGCTGCCCACCCCACTGCAGCACTAAAAGCCTGCAGCCATAGAGAACCCCAGCTTTCAGAGATGAAGGGTTTTTTTGTTTTCATGTTGTTCCCTCACTCTGAGCAAAGATGAAGCTGTGCCTTTCTTTTACCATAAAAAGGGGTTTAATTATCCTTCAGGAGACCTGCTTTTATAATGACTATTAATTCCTGGTCACTGAAGGAAAAACATTCCTGAAAGAATAATATACAGTGCTTCCCACTTTGCACAAGCATGGGGGAAAAGATCAGTCTTAATTTCCTTGCATCACCCTAAAAGTTGAGTCAAGAAACACTGTTATTTCTGTTCAGGATGCAGGAGCAGGCAGTCCTTTGCTCATTTTGCTTAGTCCTAGCAGCTGGCTGGTGACTCTGAGCTGTGCCATGGCCATGACTTTGGCATGTCTGGGCTGTGTGTATGTGACAGGACAACAGCTTTTGGCTGCAGAGCCAGGCAGGAATGGTTTGAGCTCAAGGCGTGTTTAATTCACAGCCCAGTTGTGCAAGTAGAAAAATATTGCAATTATAATAGTCACCCACAGTCAGTGTGAAAATTCTTCATAAGATTCAAGGAGATATTTGCTAATTTAAGGAGCCAGCATTTTTCCAGAAAATCTTCGAGCAAATGAATATCCCAGGTCTCAAGGGGGAATACATCATGTTATTGGTGGGTTCACCTGTAGGACTTTGGTTTAGGAGGCATATATCTCCTTTTAGGATGTTCCTGTAAGGAAGCTCTAGGTAAAATGGAGAAGTGTAACACTGGTTTTAGACTGTTTAATTGGAGTTTGTGAGATGACATGACTGTAAAAAATTAAGTCTCCCAGTGCCTTCTTAGTTGGTGTACTCTGGATTCATTTTTTTTCAGTTTTATGTTCCTAAGCCTGAACTGTAGCCCAGCCTTTTAAAACTTTAGTCTACATTGCTGCTTCTCTCCTTCTTCCTCTCCTTTTCCCCCCTAATTTTGTCTTGCCTGATAGCAGTAGGATGTTGGCTGGAACAGACAAGCCTTTTTATTTCTTTTGACTGTTTCTGCAAAGCTTGATGGGGAATTTGCATAATCAATGAGGTAACCCTGTCACCCCAAACATGGAGTCTTTAAAGAGAATAGTTTTATGCAAATTAGATATTGATGGTGTAATGATTAATTGGCCCCAAGCCTTTGTTAAAATGCAATTGTTGTAGTGTAACATGCATTTGTAATTATTTTGGTTTGGTTGTTCAAACAAGTGGTGGGCACTTAATTGCTTGCAGAAATTGAAGAGACAGGATATCAGAGAGAAAAACAAAGATCTGGTTAATGGGTTGCCTGATATAATGTTGGATTTCCTTGGTGTATATGAGGTTACACAGTCAGATTCTCAGGTGATAAAAATCAACACAACTCTCTGGCAATAAACAGAACTATTCTGACTTTTGACAGCTGAGGATGAGATTTGAAATGTACCCAAAATCCAATCTCGTTGTTGTATTTGGATCATACCAGACTTGGGATGTGAACTGTGTTGTTGATTGCTGTTGGTTATTATAAAAAATAAACAACTTTGGTTCTAAGGGTTGCAATGAGCTAAAAGAATTCATTAGTGAAAATGCTTGGACTGTTTCAAGCAAATAAATATCTGAGCTACTTTACCATCTACAAGGTTCTTATCTGCTGTATGAGCCCTTCCAGCCAGTTTGGGATCTATTTTCCATGCCCTTTGCCTTTAGATCTGCATTTTGCAAACAGGGAAAAAAGTCTGTATTTGGAGGTGAGAAATCCTACATCTCCAGAACTGTACTTAAGCTGTTGACTTCCAGGTGTTTGTAGTGTACGAATTTACTGTATTTCTGCTCAGAGAATATGTTAAAGTTGTGAATGTCTCTCCTGGGACATCTGGAGGAGATAGCAGAGGGATCCACTTAGGAACAGTGGACAAAAAGGTAGCAGCTGAGTATTATTAAGATCTTCTGAATATATATCTATAATATATAGATATATATTATATATAATAATTATAGATACATAAATATGAACTTGGTATATAATTATAATTTGATAATTATTATACCTATGTAGCAATGAGCACATTCAGTGAGGACAGAATCTACAAAACAGAAGAGAAAAATGGGAATGAGTAAAGTGTAACAGATCTTCTTGGCAGACAGACAGCAAGATGTCATTTGTGCCATCAGCAGAAAACAAAATTACTTAGAAAAGATACAATTTTTGTCCTTTATTCCATCAAATGAGACACTGGAAGTGGAAGGACTGTGTATGTGCCGTGGGTAGGACTTGCCTTAGCAATGATACATTTTTGGGGCTTAGACTGCAATCTTTTGGGTTCCTCAGTCTTGCTCTGGGCCATTGTTTCCTTGACGCTCTGTCCCAAACTCCTATGGCATATAGCTGATTCTTGGTTCCTCAAGAGATACAAAACCCAGGGAGAACCCACACCTCATTTACATCCCATGTAACAGGACAGATTACAGTATGTGTGCATTGTCCTGAAGCTGGTGCTGATGTGTAAAATAAAATCTGTTTCTAAAATAAGTTTTTTGCACGGTCAAAATGAAGATAGAATTTCCCCCAAATCATTGTTATAGAGTTGCTGATGAGATCTACTTTTTTTAAAATTAGTGGTGTTATCACTAGGGAAAAGAAATGCAGAGCTTTGCTTTCAATCGTTTATGAAATCTCTTTACTTTTGTTTAAACCTACTTATGATAGTGGGGATTAATTATACAGATCCACTTTATTTTGGTTAGTGTCCTTTGACACAAGGGTCAAATACAGAATGTGTTCTGTCTTCTTTTCTGTAATATGTGCTCTGCTTCCCAAGTAGGAAAATACCATTTAATCTCATTATGGATTCATGGTCTTTTTTTTTTTTTTAACGTAGAGCTAATAGACAAGACAACAAATTAATGCTCATATCATCTATATAAAGAGTTCAAGCAGATGTCTTTGATCTTTTCATTCACTGAGAGACATTGGTGGCAAATGGTTTTAATTTGAAATTGAATGTGCTAAAAAGCTGCTCAGGACTGAGGAAGTTCAATCATTAACCTGTGCAGCAACATCTACTTTACCACTCATTTGAAACTCAGGGAAACTAAGCAATGCATACCCATAAGTTTCATCCTAGAAAGGATGTATTGAACGTGCCTATCAAGGCCATAATCTGTAAAAAATCCATAGACCTGTTTTACAGATGCTACCATACATCTGAAAAAATGTTACAGGATTGAATGAAGTTTCTCACTTTACGCTGGCCCAGAAAATCTAATCTGCAGTCTTTATTCTCTCTAACACTGCACATATATTTAAAGTATAGTATATAATTTTAAACTGTGTATTATTTACCCATAAGAATGTTTGTAGGATAAATAAAACATTTGCATGATAAAGGAGACAAGCAATTCAGAGACATTCTGGTCTCCTGGGTAAATTTGAATTTAAGCAGGTATTGTTATGCATTTTACAGAAGTGTACATTGGGAGAAGAACTTTCTTGAAGTATTATATCAATGCTTCAGAACATTTAAGCTTCATAAACTGCTTAACTTGTGTTTTTTAAATTATCTTGTAGTTTAAAAGAGATGAAATGTTTTATTATTATTATTCTTTAAATTTATACTCTCTTCAACTTCACCAAACTTCAAGCTGATGCTTATGAGCAATATACAGAATAAACACCAAAAGAAATGTTTATCAGTGGAAACATGGACATATTATTTACTATGGCAATGAGGTACACACATCTCCAATGACCACATTTAGAATCAAAATGACAGCACCTCACCTACCTGGAACATAAGACATGAGGATAGCACCTCTGTCATCAATCTTTGGTTATATTGCATCACAGTAGGGCTATTGCCTCTGCTCGAGATAGTCTAGGGAGCTACAATAATTATTAAACCAAACCATTATATTGCTAACCTCCTACAAGGGTAGTGATAGGTTTTCATGTAAAATCAATCTCAAGATTAAAAAAAATCATTAAGATAAAAGAAGGAAGATAATTTAAATAACTGATTATGTGAAGGTGGTACAGAAAAATCATCCTTTCTGCTCACACTCTTCAGTAGCTCTTTAGGAAACATGTGCAGCTTGTGGTCAGATTGTTTAAAATGCCAGACTGGCCTCTCCCCGAGGCACACTGGTGGTGCCTTTGTTTGTGTCATTGTAGCTATTAAAAAGCTTAGCCTGGAGAGCTAATGAAGATGAGAGTATTGTGAAGTTCACTGTGGGAATGATCCACAATGGTAATGAAAGGAACAAATCCGAGAGTGGGAAGTAAATGCCAACTGCATCTTGTTTTTTATCTTTATTTTCAAAATCCCAGAACTCAAGTTGCATAGGTGCTTTTGTCACATCCCACGGACCAGTAAATTCAGCAGCCTGGAGTCAGGAATGCTGTGGTTGCTGAGCACTTTGTGGCTTCCTTAAAGGGTAGGATTCTGCTGGGTTGTGTAGAGTACTGAAAGCACTGGCATCTGGCACATCCTCTGGAACACTGGGAGCCGTGTGTGCTACCATCAGAGCACTTTTAGTTAGTTCATTATCATTTTCCTGGCAGGTAGAAATCCAAAATGACTGGCTTCACCCATGTTCCAACGAGAAATGGGAGGAATAGCAGTTCAGAAAGTGGATATTGCAGTATCAGTGTTTGTGGAGTGGATTATTTTAGCTTTTTCCATCAGAGATTCTCCTCAGCGCTGCATCTCAGAAGCATAACAGAGTGAAAAGTGTGTGTTCTGCATCCATGTTCTCAGAAAACAGGGGAACCCATGTTAGAAAGTTACCTCCTGGGCCAAATCCAAAGGTGGCATCTGTGGTATTGCAAATTACACGTTGGTAGTTGTGATTAAGGGACTCTAAATCGATGGAAGTTGAACAGAGGCCTATTTTGACATAAACTTCTACCCTGCTATTAGCAGCTTTTTGCACTTCCTCCCTGCCAGGGTCCCACAACATAACAGAGAGGTGGCAAGTTCTTCTGCCTTAAGCTGTCCCTGAAGCTGGTGATTTACCCAGGCATGCACCTCACCTTTGGTGGCATCCCCAGGAACTGGTGTCAGTCCCTGTCCTTCACCAAGGAGCCGCCCTAGGGGCTCGAGGGATGTTTGTTTTGGCAGCAAGCTCTCAGGGCAGGAGCACCTACTTGTTAAACTGCAGTGCTGGTGGCACAGGGGGTGGGCACAGTGCTGTGTAGGGTCTGTTTGTAATAATTTGCTTTTCCTGGAGAAAAAAAAAAGTATGCCTGGATCAGTTGTGGTGAACACAGAGTAGGAGACTTAAGCATTTCGTTTCTGATGGATGACTGTGTGGATGTGATAAATGTTAGAATGGTGGCAGCAATAATGATTCCATGTTGTCCGACAGGTTGCATTAATTTAATTGGATTGGGAGTCTGAGATGACCTGCCTCTACACAGTCTTAAGCAGCCAATGTGCACTGGAGGTGTACGAGAGAGGGGAGTGTCTTTTTTTTTTAGTATTTCATAGACAATAAATTTTAGATCAAAGCAAAAGCAAGCAATGATATGTGTAATTTTTTAACAGGAACTCTATAAATATTCAGTGCTGCTGTTTGGCAACATTAAGAAATCACTGAAAAATGCAGTCATTGCTAAATGTGTTCATTTGAGTGGTTTGCTGCTACAAAATGTGAATCTTCAAAGGCTGTGAAACTTAACAATAGCTTTTTGGTATTAGACAGAGAGTCAATTATAACATCTATCACACAAGCAAAGTAACTAAAACAAATCCACATCCCTCCTTAGTTTTCAGCTTGTTGAGTGAATGCTGTCAGAAGGAATTTGCCTCAATGTATGTGCTTGGTGATGTTATCAAAGTGTCTGTCAGGGAGAGCATTTAATACTGTTCAGAGGCTTGAGCGAGCACGTTGGGATTGGCAGAGACAGTGACAGAGGTGACCATGGTAGGTCCTGACAGTTTGAATACAGAATTATATAGTGCAGTGACAAAGTGTTCAGTTTATTTAAACTGGGGGACAGGATGTGCAGGAGACAAAGCGAGAAGCAAAGAAAAGGTTAAGTTACCAAAATTTTAATTGAGCTCTGAGTGACTGTTTTTGAATAATTGGTTGTGTCAAAACGTAATGATCACGGGTCTGGGAAGCTGCAGCCTTTCACCTTCAGGTCACTGGCTCAAATCTAGGCTGTGCTGGTTGTAATGACTGATGTTCAATACCAGCTAATGTGAAATGAATTGCTGATCTCTGCCCAGCTTCTACTGGATAAGGATCGACATCACCAACAGTGTGTGCTGGGAGCCCTGGCAAAAGCAACATCCAGAGCTAATCTCTTCCTTTTTATGTGAGCTCCTTACTGGGAATTGGTGCTTTGGTATGTGAGACCTTCCACTATTGCAACTCTGATTTTATTAATGTAGTGAAAAGACGAGAACTTTGCTGTTCAATGTTTCCTCCCTGTGACTTTTTTGTGAGTTTGGTGAAACCTTAGCAATCCTTCACTAACTCTAAGGAGCCCTTCACAGCACTCCAGGACTGCTAGCAACCAGGGCAGCAGGATAAATCACCAAGGATTGTTCTCTGGGGTCTTGACACAATCATTTCACCCCATATTTAAGAATGTTCTTGAGTTTTTATCTTCCAGGGTCAAGGAAATAAAAATAATAGCCATTGCACAGACAACATTAACCCACGCTGCCACTTCCCAGCTGTGTCATGAGCCATTTTTTCTGCTGCTGGAGTGTGAGATCCATCGCTGGAAGTTTCCTGGAACACACTGAATGTTTTTGAGTATGTCTGTCTCTGCACAGGTCTGTTCCAGAGCTGCTCTTCTCAAAAACATGCCATACTGCAGGCACTGGGATCTTGGAACAGGGACTTGCTATGAGGCTCTGTAGATCAAAGCAATCCAGCAGTTGCTGTTTTACCTTCTGAAGTGTAGGATCCTTGGAACAGCTGCCAGATGAAAAGTTTATTTGTGTGTCCCAGAATAAGTTGTAGAAAGTTCCTCTAGGCTGCCTGAGTATTTTCTATCAATACAACACAGCCTTTTAATATCCTGAAATAACTTGATTTTTCTGGCACCTTTGAACATTTGCAAATCTTCTGGACAGGCAACCCAGATGAGAAAAACTCGTAAACTTTAGAGTTGATGTTGATTGTTTCCAAAGAAACCAGCACAGCTTTAGCAGCATAAAGGCATTCCAGGTTTGTATACCTGGGGAGAATGCAATACCCTTCCTGGTATAGTTTTGCCATTGATTTTTAAAGTGGAAGAGGTTTCTCCACTGACTAGCAGGCCTGGAGAGGAATCAGTATCAGTTTCATGAGTTCATGAAATCTTTTTTCTGATTACCTGTGTTATTTGGTGGTGAGTTACTTTATGCTCTTCAGTGAGAACTGAGGAGGGTGTAGAATGCCTGCTCTCCAATTTCCTATTCCACTGTGTTACCCAAACAGCTGGATCTTCCCTCAGGGTCTCGTGGGAAGGGCGAAGGTTATGAACCAAGCTGTTCAACTGGGTTGTGGGCCCTCTCCAGACACATTCCAGCTGAGAGTGCTGGCATTTGAATGAGAGAAGGTCTTGACATCTTAATTCTGGACTAGCAGGTACCACTCCCCATGCAAATATAATTTCTTAGAGCGTGAGCAAGTAACATATGTCCAGCCCCCGCACTGCAGCAGCCCCAGGGAATGGGCAACTGAAGTCCAAAAGCCAAACATATTTCCTGATTAATTGGGCCCTTGAGGCTTTTGGGTGACATTAAAGAATCTGCCAGTCATTTTTTCCCTCTCTTACCTCTTCTTTTAGATAGTAAGTAATTAAAATCTGCTTTCAAGACCTCATTGCAATGAGTCATTTCATTCCAGATGCTTTGTACCTTCTGTGAGACCTCTTCCTGTAAGAGCCAGGGTGCATATCTTGGATGCCTACTTCAACTACAGAAAGAAACTCTTCCAGCCAGGGGCACAGGCTTGGCCAGTACCCACCATGTTGTGAGAGTGTTGGAATGAGAAGTTGTTTCTGGGATAAAAATTGGGAATTAGTAAGGCAGACATTTTCTAAAGACAGAAAATACCTGCAGATTTAAGAGTTTAATGGAATAATAAAAGTGTGTGCTTCTAATTCTGTGGCTCATTTTGGGGACAACAGCCTTGAAACAATCAGAGGCCATGGAAATCACTAGAGAAGACATTTTGTCTCTTCCACACAGCAGGGAAGGTGTCTTCCACCTTAGGTTGGCGTGGCTGCATTGGTGAGAAAGAAATGTTCCCATCTCCAAGATTACAAACAGTGCTGTGTTTTCTCCTTTTCTCACGTAATAGGTCATTCTCCCCGTGCAGCCTGGTCTAGAAGTGGTGACTGTCTTCACAACAATTCAAAATTTTAAAGAGTTCTAAATATTTAGTTATTTAACTGTAAGAGTGGCATGATTAATTATGAGCATTGTGTGTGAAGAATCTTGTCACCTCCAGCATACTCCAACAAAGAAATTAGCTGTGTGGGTTCAGCTGACCATTAGGATCTGGCTCTTGACTGCTTGGCCTTTCCCCAGCCAGGATGAGAAAGAAAATCCTAGCAAGGTATCAGCAAGAACCATGTTTTGTTCTGTTGCCTTTGCTGTGGGATGCAGGGTGTTTTTATATGGTGTGTGTAAGGGGGGATTCCCCTGAAGAGGGATAACACCAGCGTGCACAGACAAAGTGACAACCTCTCGGTAGCCTTGTAAAATTCTACCCCATTAAAGGGAACTGGAGAGGAGATATATGGCTATTAAAGTAAAACATAACTGCCTGTCAGGGGAAAGCAGTGACAACATGCACCGAAAGCTCCACCATCTAATGCCTGTCAGCAGGAGTGGGTAGTTTTTAACATTGTTCATGTTCCTCAACAAATGTGCGGGAATTGGCAGAGACAAGGATGGAGTTGACACGGGCAGGTTCTGTCAGCTCAAATCCAGAGGTGAACTGTGTGTATCCCAAACCCGGTCCTGACAGCTGCATCCACACACAGGCATGTTTGGGAATCGGGAACCGCAGGAGGGCAGGGGAGGGACCAGTCAGAGCTGCAGCCTCTCCCAAAGAGGCAAGGTCCGTGAGTAGGAAAAGGAAGGGGGCAGGGAGAGAGAAGGAACAACAAAAAAACAATGCCTATTATGTTTCATGTCAATGTTGCTGTCATTAGGTAGTCGGAAAGATTTCAAACAGATAAACTCCCCTTTGGTATGGCAGACTGCCTTGGCAGCCAATTTTAGTCCTTGATTTGATTGATAAACTCTTTGTGACAAGGAAGGATAAAAGAGGCCCCTAGTTTGGTACATATAAATAGGAAATTAGCTGGCAAAGTTGTCAAAGATAATTAACTCTCTGATTCTGTGTGTCTATTCAGGTTGACATACTGAAATTATTTAGAAATGCACATGTCAACGCTCTGACAGAATTTGGTGCTGATCAGATAAACAGTTTTTGAGATGCCTGATTGTAAAATGATGTAAGAGCTTAGCTGGTGGTTTTATCATTATGCATTCTCTTAGCAGCAGCAGGTATCAAACGGCAACACCATCCTTTAATGTGTGAGATTCAGAGATGGGGAGACAAAGTTAAGCGCTACTTCACAGCACTCAGCTCACTTGTTTTGTTCCTTGCCCCTAGGTTAAACAAAATACTAATAGTGTGCTAAATTTCTGGGTGTTCATCTGCTCCTCATCCTTTCCCCAGGCACAATTGGAAGCAACAAAGATAAGGGTCTACGAGATAAGAGGTCTGAAAGCCTCGGCATTTCGTTACTCCTTCAGAGGAGATAAACTACTCACTGCTATAATCCCAAACTCAAAGATTGACAAGGTTAGGAAAGTGCAACAGGAAAAAGTCAGTGACTGAACGTCTTTATAGTGGCTCCTATTAAAGCAATGACAGAGAACAACAAATATATTTAGCATTGCAAACTCAGCGTCTCAGCTGCTGTCCCGTGTTTAGATGTCTGCAGTGGCTGCTGTAGCACTGTGTGTGGAGTGTACCTGCTGAATGGGATTTGATTTCCAATGATTCCATCAATGTCCTTGGAAAAGTGAAACTGCATGCGTGTATGTATTGTACAGCAGAGCAACTTGACTTTGATACCTTCTTGGAAATATTCTCTATCTGAAAGTGTTTTTCAGCCTCCAAAACCAGCTGCTCCTTGGCAGTGGGAAGGTATAGGCCCAACACTTGGCTTGAACATGGTATCAGTGGATCACAACTGGCCTTAGCTTTCCTTAAATCACCTGGAGCTTTGTGTGGCTTTACAGACTGGTACAGAAAGCATGACTGCCCCAGTTCTGAGTGAATGCTGTGGCAGCATTGAGTCAGCTTCACTCCCCGCTGGTTGGGATTTTTAAGCCTCTGGAGTCTAAACTCACATTGGACACTGTATATCAAGCCTTGCAGCTTTCTGTCACATATTGAAAGCTGGCAGTCAGTCCAGCTATTCACCCTAGCATCCAACCCCTAGAGACGCAGCTTTGCTTGAATGCTCACCTTCCCAGAGTCCTGCCTATGGCAGTTAACTATAGAAGAAAATGGAAGGTAAATGAATCTAGGGTTGGTAGAATACCCCCTTGCATTTACTTCGGGGGAGAAAGGGGGCAGTACTGCAAGCCACAAAAACGGGCAGAGTGTCTGCCTGGTGTGTCAGCAGTGCAAATAGCTGCCTGTAACCTGCTTCAGCTGCTGCTCTCTGAAGTACTGACTGCTGTCTGTCTCCTGCCCTTTTTGTGCCTTTCCTACCATGACTTTCAAGGCAATGTGAGCATGTGAAATGTCTCTGGGACACAGAAACCAATATCCGGCTCATCCAGATCACGACTCTTGTGCTTCTCCACCAAATCTGCCTTATTATACTCAAGTCCTGGCTTTGATCATGCTGTTGATGAGGAACTCCAGGATCTCACAAAGACCTACCCCAAAAACATACCACGTACTTAACCTCTCACAGGATTCACAAAGGGTAGGAATAGGTTCTCTGCAAGTCAGTACTGATGAATGCGCTACTGTCCTCGGTGTCAAACTGATAATGGCACATGCATTATTCTTCCAGAGAGCCCTACAGTTCCTTTTTATCATATTTTGCACTCATTTGTACAATGAACAATGTCTTGCCTCCCATCACTTACATACCAAGAAGCTTTTTGTCTGTTTATAAATAGGGTCCCACTTGACATAACAAAATTCATGATATTATTTCCTCATCCATAAGCATTTCTGTAGTGCTCATTTCTGCATTTACATTCTTCAACTAGCGTGTGCAAGTAGGCACCCCAGGGGCCAGGAATTTGGCTTTAGCACTAAGATCTTATATTTCTCTTTTCTGCTATTCACCTTAACATGAGATTTTAAGAATGATGGAGGTCTGTGGTGGTTAATAAGGGAATGGATGCAGGTACCTATTCAAAGTGCAGGGACAGGCAAGTGCCTTTTCAAAGATATCCTAAATACAGGTGCCTTTGCTTTATTATGTTCATCATGTCTAATTCAGCCCTCCCAGCACATGGCAGTGGGGGGCTGTTCATAAAGAGACTGATATTCTCATGTATAATGCAGCATTATCTAACCTTCCATATAGATCACTGGTTTAGGATGAATTATCTTAGATCTGTGTGTCCCTGTGTTGTGTAGTATCTATCTTACAATAGGTTTGTAACTTATCACAATTGAAACCAAAGGAATAAACTGGAAGGAAATGCACTTTTCTCTTGAGTGGTTCTTGTTAGAGCTTAGTTGAAATGTAGCATCTTACAGAGACTCCATTTATACACAATTTGATGATGAAGGCTTTGCTGCAGGCAACCTGGAAACATGAAATAGAGCTTTAATCATAACACTTCCACTTTTCTCCATTGGGAACTGTAGGTGTGCAGTGCCTCAGAATAGAAACCTGCTTTTATTTTGATGCCCAATATGGATTTATGTGCCTGCACTTAGATATGCAGATTTGAAAACAGTGTCCCTGTAAACCAGAGCTACCCAAAAGACAGAGGTCTCACAGAAGGACACGGGGCTGACTGTGAGTCAGCTCTGTGCCTCTGCAGCAAAGACCAACAGCATCCTGGGCTGCATGAGGAGGAGCATGATCATCAGGCTGAGGAGGGATTATTACCCTCTGCTCAGTGCTAGAGAGACACATCCAGGATCTGTGTTCAGATTGGGCTCCCAGTACAAGAAGGAGATGGAGGTACTGCAGCCAGTCCAGTGAATGGCTACAGGGATGATTAGGAGGCAGAAGAATCTGACACGTGGGAAGAGGCAAAGGGAGCTGAGGCAGCCCAAAGTGCAGAAAAGAAGGCTGAAGGGATTTTGCCAGCTTCTATCAATATCAGTTGGTGGAGAGTAAAGGAGGCAGTGCCACTCTTCTCAGTGATGCACAAGTTGAAATAGAGGAAATGCAGTTTAAATACAAGGTGGTTTTTTCAACATGAGGGTGGTCAAACACTCTAACAAATTACCCAGGGTGTGCATGAGGTCTCCATCATTGGAGGGTCTCAGAACACCACTGGACACACTCCAGAGCAACCTGCTGTAACTGACCCTGCTTGGACAGAGGGGTTGGACTATTTCCAAAGGTCCCTTCCATCCCCAGCTCATAGTATGGAATTGTCTTTTCCACAAAACCCAGGCTTTCCTCTAAGGAGAAGAGCATAGGTGGCTATGTCCTGGAGCAGGAGTAACTTCCTCATAACTTGTTGGCAGATGCTTGACACATCTGTTTGCTTTAGACTTCCACAGAAAAGGCATTTCTGATCCTGCATCACATGTGTCAAATTCAGCTTCTGGGGAAATGTACAGATGTTCACACAGAGAGAAGAAAATAACATGCCACGGGAGTATGTCATGGTTGTTGATACATCTTACACTGTATTAATGAGGGAAATATGTTTCCTTTAATTAAAACATTTCGCCTGGGCTTCAGATATGTTGTGATTTTAACAGGATTTTACTTGAGTGTGGTTAATAAACATGTTGGGTGTGTGTGTGCACAGTGATGCTCACATGCTGCTCTTTCCATCTAGCTCTAAGAGTGAGCCCAGTGCCGATGCCAAGGTTGTTGTGAGCATTTTTTTAGGGAACTGCATGCCAATACTTCTGTTGCCTTTTGTCCACTACTTCTTTGTGTGATTTTGCTCAGGAAAATAGTTGGAGTACTTATGGAACAGTCTGAGACTTCTAAGGAGTTAAAAGTGGCAGATATCTGAAGGGCAGGGAGAGCACTACGTGTGCTGTGAGGGCTGGGGAGGCATTGAGAATTTGGTGAGATAAATAGGGTGGGAAAAGAGTCTATCACTCATCTTCAATTCATCGCTCTTGTGGAGCTTAAAAACCAGTAGCTATTCTGTTTTATTTCCATATGTTGGCCATACGATCGTGCCGTCTGTGCTTATCCTTTTGCCATTTCCCTGCACTCGATTTCTAGACAGAATTACATATAGTTTGAAGGTGCAGTAAATTTTACTGTTAGTGGGTTTGGTAGCTTGAATCTTCTCTAACAAAGTATATAATTTTTTTTTTGGCCTGTTTCCAGACCTGATCTCCTCTCCTGTACTGACAAGTTTTCTTTTTCCATTGAGTAGGACAAAATGTGTGGCCTTGAATGCAATGAGCAGTCTGTGATTGTTCTGCTTCTGCAGTCACATCGTCGTTTGGGGATTTTGTAGCCTCCTGATCTGCATATGGGGCCAAAAGAGTTGCAGCTGTGAATAATTCAGTCTCCTGCCAGTATTATTGAGGTGGCTTCTACCTAGAAAACTCAGGGTGCCCTTGTGATATCTGACTTTCATGTGTGCCAGAAGCCTTCCACAAGTCTAGGGAAGCTGGTGTCCTGTTCTGGACTTGCTTAGGTATTTTAGGTAAATCCTGTTTTCCCAAAAAGACAAATATTTAGACTTTTCAGGTGGCAGACTTTAATAACTGTTGGCAAATACATTTCCCTAAAAATTTGGACTTGTGTTATACTGAGGGAACAAAAAATCTCAGAGTTCGGGGCCCACATCTGCTCCACAGCTGCAACAAACATCAACTTTATCACCAGCTTTCGTGACACTGGGTAAACTATGGCAAATATTGTCCTCCTAAGTAATTAATGAAGGGAAATTAATTGGGAGTATCTCAGTAGGAATTCAGGAATGGAAAAAGGGAACAACTACGGAAATTTTTTTTACAGAAGAAGGAAAAAATGAGCCTTAGTAGCAAAAAATAAGAATAAAAAATAGATTTTCCAAAGTTCTTTTAGAAAACAGAATTGCAAAATCAGTGGATAAAAGACAATTTGCTGGATCTACTGATGATTTTAGTAATGCATTTGATGTGGTTTCTCATGGCATTTTTGCTTGCAAAACAAGTTTACACATTGGTTTGGGTATAAACATTGTGTTGCAAGGACTGCAAACTGGCTGAAGGATAATTATTAACAGCAATGTGTGGTGTTTTGGGGAGGTGTTTAGCAGAGGTTGGCACCAAGATGGGATTTATGCTGATTCTTAGCTACTGGTAATGACCCAAAAGCAGGCTGTGCTAACAATATCTTTATATGGCCATCACTTGGGAGATGGAGAGGACAGTGGAGCTGGCCAGGTATGTCCAAACAGAGCTACAGTGGATGGGCATATGGACAGGAAACAGTCCACTGCTGTGCAATATGGAAAATGAGAAGCCAATACATGAGGAAAACCTCACTGTGAGGGAGAAATCTAGAAGAAAATTTTGCTGACAGGGACCTGAGGTGATAGAAGACAGAAAATTTACTAAAATGTGTGGTTCAGTGACATGGCAACAAGAAAGTCCCAAACAGAGTGGGCAGGAGGCAGGAATTTTTTGTCAGAATGATAACTTCTCTCAAGTTAGAACCTTAGATGAGGCTGAGTGAGAATTCAGAGAAAATCACCAAGTTTATGTGTCCATGTGTGGATGTGTTTATGTGCACCCGAGTGACAGTGGCTCAGTTTCTGAGAACTGCTGAAACTGAGGGCGCGAGGATACGACTGTGAGTAGGAATGTGAGAGGCATAAACACCATGGTGCTAGAAAAAAACAATACAGGGTTTTGTTAAGGGATTGCTAAGAATAATACTAATGAAACTATCAACTGGAAAATTGAAGCAGGATATTAATGAAAACATCCTGAATGAATGAGTTCATTTAGGCTGGAACATTCTCCTTTGGGTCTTTTAAATCTGGTTTGGGGACCACGTTCAGCGAGTCCCCAGCTCTGTGCAGTGGGAATGCAGTTCTGCCTTGGTCCTGGAGGGTAGGTGAGTTGAGCTGGTTCTTAGGTTGCAGGAGCTTCTCAAATCTGCAAGACACTGTGTTTGCTGGGTTTTATTACTGGAAGTTTTCCACAAGCAAACCCCATGTCAACCACAAGTGAAAAATCAAAATTGTCTTCACTGTTTAGCCTTAGCAGGTCACCTGGGGCCTCGCTGGGTTATGTGCTTATGGACATTTGAGCACATTTCAGAGGTTTGTGCCATGAGTGGTACAGTGTGCAGGGCAGTGTGGCCCTTCTGCACATGGGTCTGCACTCCACCACTGCTGTGTGTAGAAGCCTCAGTCTGCCCAGACAAGGCTGAGGGGGTGTGGACAGACAGATTAATGTGAATTTGTGCGGTTCGTTGGTTGCACAGAGCTCGAACAATCAAATCCCTTCAGTTCACTCCACTAACTGGATTGCTTATGACAAAATCACAGCTTTTTCTCCAACCCTTTTTAATCTCCATTTTGAAAAAAATTGGAAATGACATGGTAAAGTAAGACCAATTAACATTAACAATTGCAGTTTATTTGCTTCCACTGTTTTACAGCATGCAGTCTGGTAGAGGAACATGCATTGCTATTTTGGAGACATCAAAATAAATAAGTAAATAAATACATAACCCTGTGGGCTTACAGATTGAGTCAAAGAGCAGGAGATTATTCCTGGCACTCAGAAAAAATTGTTGCCCTTGAAAACACCAGACATTGACAGTTTTGCATCAGAACAAAATTAGGATGAGGTGGAATCTCTCCATTCACATTGTGCCAATTCAGCAGATGTTTCAGGCAATTCTGGAAGGTAAAAAAAATGAAAAGAGACTAGAAACAAAAACCAACCCCAGATCCCTTGAGACAAAGGTTACTATTCCTTCCCTGACCAACTCTCCTTCACATGTAGCAAGATAGGGTTATCTAAGCATTTATATTTGTATTTTAGTGCTGTGTGGCACTTTTGTACAGAAGAGATGCCAAACTTATAACAAAGAGGGAATGTGTCATTATCTCAATTTTACAGGTAAGAAAACAGAAGCACACAAAGGTGCTAAGACTTGCTGGCAAAGCACTCAGTAAACCACAGCAGAGCCAAGCACCTGACAGATGATCCTGTGTGTTTGCCTTTGGGCCATGTCATCTGTCATCTTAATGGTGCAAACATTTTGGATTTAGTCTCACTGGAAAAGCGGAGGACTTACTTAGAAAATAAAACCAAAACACCCACTCCAGAAATTTGCCAACCAAAATCAAAATATCCAGTTTAAAAACTTCTAAGAAATAAATGTCATGTTATTGTTCTCTGTGAGGGAAATGCTCTCAATTAGAGCTTTATAAATGTGAAGCTATGCCCACCCTTGTTCCACAAATTAAAACCAGCTACACTCGAGAGAAGATCCTAGGAAGAGTTACTCAGTAAAAATACCAGTAATTATTCTAACATCTCTTATTCTTTTACCAAAACAAAATAACATAAGCTTGGAGACTGACTGACTTCTATCATAAACATTAACATGCTGTGCTTGGACCTCTGGAGATCTGTCAAAAAACAAAATGTTTTGTCTCCACGTAGGTTTCTGCTAATGGATTTTCCATGCATGCCTTGTTTCAGTTTCTCTTACCATGTGTGGGACTCAGAAACTCATTGCTGCTCTGGGCAGTATCAATTCCTGCTACTACCTTAAAAACATCAAGGGGCTGATTGAAAGTTACATTTTTTATTATTCTCTGTGTATTTTTAGGGGAGAAAGGAGCAGTGTTTTCAGCCAATTTAACTTAGTGTTGTGAGTGAAAAAGATATCAACCAGGGGAAAGACCAAGTTTATCTTTCAATCTCTTACAATGTGTTTTAAGTGTGCTCCTAGTAGTGAATTTCATATTCTATTTTAATTGTATTTAACACTTTGATCCCCAAGCCTTGAAGAGTACTCCAGTGCAAAGGTTTCTGCACAGTCAATGAGGGGCAGGTAGAAACAAAACAAAAAAATAAGGCAAAAAAAGGCAATCACTGCCTGGGGAATTTTGAATCTTATTTTAAACATTGTCCTTGCAGGAGAGCTCACAGGCAGAGCAATCTGAAGATGGAATGAATCTTAAGATAAGGAAAGATCCTATTGCTCCATCCTTGCCTCCTTTCCAGCCTTGCTAATTGTATTGAAATTGTCTCTGATTTTCACTGAGGCTGTGCTTTGCCAGCTTCAGCACACTGTGCTATGTTAAAAGTTTCAGAGAGCTTTAGGAACATGTTTTAAAAGATTTCCTTATTATTTGTTCTATTTGAATTTAATGTCTGCTTACCTCTAACAAATAAAGAGCATGCACCAGGAATATAATATATAATGGTACTGAGTTGGTTTTTTTTTTTAAATTGTTGTCTCTTTTCACATAATAGCATTCACCTAACATTTTCCACTTTTTCTTTACAGCCATATGGACTAGAAATTCAAATTTAAGCAAAAGCCATCTCAAAAATCACCTAAGCCTGGGTTCTTGCACAGTCTCTTGATTTAAGCAACACTTTAAAAAATTATCAACTGTTGCAAGTTCCATAAATGAGGTTGTAACAGAGTGGGGACAGTGGCTCACTTGGTCTAAATGTTGCTGCTCTATAGAAGTGGGTAGAGCTAGGACTGCACCAGCTGACTTCTCTGTCATGATATGTTTTGACTTGCAGTTGGTTGGTTTTTAAAGGTTTTTTTAATTATTATTTAAGGGAAATGCTTGAAGTGTGGCTTTCTGTCTCCCACTAAAGCTGGACAGGGTGTCTCTTCAGCTCTGTTTCCCTTACATAGAAATCAGCCTCAGAATCTTATTATAAATGTTTTAAAAACAGCACACAGATGAATACAATGAAATAAGAACCAAATGCAGAATGAGACCCTATAAATGTTGCATGATAAAGTGTTTGCACATAAGATAAGTTAGAATTATGTGTATTAGAGCTGTGTGTCGTCCTTCTAGAAAGGTGAAGACTGGTGAGAGTCATCCTTGAATCCAAGATGGGATTTGAGGGCAGTCCAGGAGTTTAGAGAATTGAGCTGGTAGTCTGGGAGCCCTGGTGCAGATCAGAAAATATCTCACCTGTAACTGAGCCAGGAGGGTTTCCACGAGGGATAAAAGCACAACCTCCACACTCAGTGCCCCCCAGACCACTCTGTATGACTGGATCAACCTCTCACTGCCCAAGGCAGCTTACAAATACACATAAAACCCCCAAATCCTCCCCTAAACAGTGAAATGCACTGGCACAGGAAGGTGTTTTGGTGAAAGTATCAGGTGGAAGAGGCGTGAGTTGCCGTAGTTCTGTTTGGTAAAGGCATAAACCTTTGTCTTTTCTTTCCATTTGGGTCTTGACTAGTTTATTTGTAATTACTTGGTATTATTTCATGATTACTGTTGTTTCCTCTGAATCTCTGTTTTTACCAGCATGCAATATGCTCTGCTTTAGAATACCCAAAGTATTTGCAGTATGCAGAATGTTGTATATTCTTGAGAAATTACACAGCCCTCTGTTTTTGTGTGAAGTTTTTAGCCTGAGATTTTCACCTGCCACAAGTGGAGAATAATACCAAAATAAGCCCTAGTTAGTTAATGCCACATAATCAAATATCACAGGTATTTTCATAGTATATTAAGGGTAGTTTTTGCCAATCATATTTTTGTCTGGATTTTCCTTACCCTGTGAAAAACCTCATTACAAGAATTAAAGCTTCTACTGGCACATGTGCTAATCTATGTAAACTGGAATGCAAGATTATGACCTTTGCTACTGATACTTTTGCATATTTTTACTGGTGTAGAAAAAGGCCTTATTCTGTGAACACACCACCAGTTCCAGGAGAATTGTAATTGGTGCCAGAAAGGTAATTTGAATCTATTTCTAAATATTATTACTTCGATGAGTGCAAAATATTTCCAGTATTTGTTTGTCATCATTGTCAGTAGCTGTGGACCTGGCTTCTGGTGCTCCAAGAGGAAAGCTGCTCTCTTTTTCTTTTACCCCTTTTTTTGGTTGTTTGTTTTTGCTATTTTCAATGCCTCTCTGCAATAACAAGCAATGAGCTCCTCCTCAGCCATCCAAGCACAGCTCTGTGGCACCCCACTCGCTGCTGCCTGGCGATGTGGAAAGAACAAAAGCCAATAAGCAGTGATGACAACCATGTAATCCAGTGTTTCTCAGCTCTCTATCTCAGGGAAAAAGCTGCCTTCCAGTGCCACTCTGACACAGGTGAATCTCTACTCCTGTCTGAGACTCAGCAGGAGGCAGAGATACTGCCAGGATGACTCTTTTACTCTGCTCTTTACCTGTAGTTGTGCTCAGGCCCTGCAGCGCACTGATATGGTGAAGAGCGTTAGTATCCACATCAGAATAATAGTCCCTTTCCTAATATTAATCCTCAGTCAGAGGGGTAAGAGAAGAGTCAGGATTGCTTTGTGGAGAGTACATGCAAGGCAGATGTGCTGCTTAGGCTACTGGGAATGTGGTTATTCCCAGTTGTCTTGTAGTCATACTCTTCAGGGCAGAGCACAAGCCTGCCCAGCACTTGTTCTCGGTCATGAAAACCTCAGATGTAAGAAGAACAGGTGCAAAAGGGAGTCAAGAGAATGGACCAGGGTTTAATGAAGAGACTTCCTTGTTTATTTGGAAAGCATGAATTACTTCTTCATATATTTCTTCCTAAAATACTTAGTTTCTTGTGACGGCTGACTATTTAAGTGTTGAGTTTAACAAGGGATGCTGTATAGGGACAAAACAGAGATCAGACAAGTTCCTATCCAGCCCATGCTACTCAATGGAATTTCAAATACCAGATTTCAATGGGATTTCAAATTTTCAAAAAAAAAGGATGTTGGTATCCTTTTTGGCCAGCACCAAAGCACTTCTCCTATTTAGAAGTGAAGCCACATGCCCCGAAACAGAGTGGTTCTGCACCACTGTAGCAGCAAGTGCAAGTGTATCTGAAGGGTGGTACTAAGAGATTTTGGTTCTTTGTACAAGCAGCATCGAGGTTGCTGTATTCCCACCAAATCAGAACAAGGTGGCTACCCTGAAAATGGTTTTCTTTAGGGTAGAGATAATTCATAATCTGCTGTCGCAAAGATACTGTCCTTGGGTATTCCCAAGTGTGTTTCTTGCTTTCCCTTAGAGCAATAAAGTTGATTCAATTGGAGAAAATAAAGGGAAGGTTTCATAAGCAGTGTGTCTCCATTGTTTTTTTTTCCCCCCAGAGACTGAAGTTACAGCCTTCTTTCTTCCTGCTGCGGAAAACCGGCAGCAGCAGTTCTGATTTTCTTGGGCAATACTTAAAATTTCCACTTATTTCAGTGCCTCTGCGACTGATTGGGTGTTTCATTGTGTGTGTTTCTCTGCAGCCATTCCAGAGAATGCCTTTCTTTGCATTAATCTTCCTTATAGTTTCCAAATTTCTTTTGTTTTTATTATCAGCACAGACCTTGAAGTGCAGCCCTCAGCCAACATCTCAAAATGACCTAAATAGAGGTGTAGACACCTGGTCTTTGAAAGAACAGTGCTGTTTCCTCCTGTAGGTCTAATTATAATGGTAATGCATTGATCCATAGGCAAAAGGGTCCCTCACAGTAACTGTACGGTCAAAGCTGTTGAGGGGAGAGGTTGAGAGAATGTTCTATCACCTTAGACTGAGACTCGGAGCACAGAGAGATCTTAAGCTCCTCTCTGTTCTCTGAGCTGCTGAATTGCTGTTAGGTCTAACAGTTCTCCTTTGTATCAGCCTATAAATACAGCTGTGTCTACTGGATTTTGCCCAAGGGCTCGTACATCATAGTTTGCTAAATTCTAATCATGCTTGTGTTTGAGTGGAGTTCACATGTCCGTAGAGCCCTTAATCCTCAGTTTGCCATCCCAGGCAAAATGCCCAGTCTCAGCTGAGGCCTTCCTAGCAAACTGCTCCAACTCCATTGACTCTTTGCCGTGTCCTCTAATGCATTTATGGATCTGATGAGAGATCTGCTACAGATCTGCGCTCCTTAGACCAGCAATACAGGCTGCTGTTCGTACCCTTTGTTAAGATATATCATTCTGTCAAGCAATTGAAATTCATCCACATCTCCAGGTGATGTAAAAAAAAAAAATAAAGTATCTTCATATCAGTGTGCAGGCACATTGACAGCTGGAAAATATTTTAGCACAACTGCATGGAAACACCAGGTTTGCTCTAAGAGCTTTGAAGAGCACATTGTAATTACTGCTTGACTCCTCTGCATATAGTGTTGCAAGGTTACTCCCTTTTATAAAAACCAAATTAATTGTGCAGTTTGCATCCAATTTCTGCATGCAATTGCCATGATTATGTGTGCAGTTCACATAACTGCACATAGAAACTGTCAGAGTTGTCCGTTCAGATATGTGAAGTGGAAAGGCTGTTGTCTTTTGCATGCATTTGTTTGGCAGCTGATTTGCAAATCTGTCCCTGCTTGCAGTCTGCTTTCCAGAGCAAAGTACTTGTTTCAATTTAAATAAGTGGCATCTCTCAGTCATTCCTTAAAATTGACAATTATAGACTGGGGTGCGTTCATTTGACAAAGACAGATCTTCTCCTAGAACAAATTGTTCAGAGGAATTTCATTTGTTGTTTCTTTTTTCTCCCTCTTTGATGTACAGTAGTACAAAGGAATCGATGACATGGCTCTTCAGGAAAGAAAGGCTTCTAAAATATCCTATGGGCAGCACTTGATTCCTGTGTAGTAGTATCCACAAAACACTTCTTGAAATGTTGCAGATATGCATTTTAAGATTTGCATGCACTAAAAGCAGTACATTGAAACTCCCTCCACAATGTGTTTTCAAGTTAAAATAGTGCTCTGATTGAAATACGTTATATGAAAATACAAAACAATTATTTTATGCAAAGCCCGGGATCTGTCTCTGAAAACAGAGCAATTATGAGGACTGTCACTTCTGAACCTGTTGAAGGATCAAATCAAACCAACCAACAATATTTTATAGTTTCCATTTGGTTTTGCCTTTATATTAACAGCTTCAGGCTGCGACAGAAAATGAAACCACTCAGAATATAAAATATGAGTATGAAGAGAGAGCTTTCACCTCGATGACATCTGAAACACACATGTGAAGGGGATCTGTGGCTCAGAGAGACAGCAACTTTCACCAACGTCATGCACCAAGGACATTGTGCAAAGTCAACACTGGAGATTGAGTCTTCTGGCTCTCAGTCTTTTGCTCTTAACACTGGGCCACTACAATAATATGTTTTTTCCATTTGTTATTATATGTATTTTTATATTTCTCTCCTTCTTTTCTGGGTTCTTGTAAAAACCTTGGAAACTATTGTTTTTTCTTGAGTTCCCTAGGAAACCTTCTCACATCTACTTAAATACCAGCACCTTTCATGCTCACATCCTTTGGCCGATGCAAACCCTCTTTTTCTTCATCCAAAGTTCTAGAGGGAAATGCTATTCATCTTTATTTCCTTGGTTTGTCTTTCTCTTAGAAAAGCTGACCAAATTCTTCTGATTTCCTTTATTCTAAGCTAAATTTGGATACTTCTGAAGCTCCAGTTCTTGGGAATATGGTTAGTAAAATTAGAGGGGGCAGAATTTGAATTTCTGGGTGGTGGTAGCCCCAGATAAGGATCCCTCACTGATTGTGCTACAGAACTACAGAATTGCCCTATGCCTGCTGCTGCTGCTTAAGCAGCTCTGGGAAAATAGTGTATCTGTTGAAACAGAATATCTGGAAGGAATTATTTTGGATCTTTTGAGTCATTGCTCAATTGGGAAGTCAGGGAAGACCTCATTACTCTCATTGCTGCTTGAAAGGAGGTTGTAGTGAGGTGGGGCTCATTCTCTTCTGCCACGTCTCAAGTAAAAGCATGAAAAGAAATGGCCTTAAGAATGGCCTTAAGTTACACAAGAGGAGGTTCAGTTTAGATATTAGAAAAAAAACCCCAAAAACTGAAAGAGCAGGTAGGTACTGGAATAAGGTACCCAGGGAGTTGTTGGAGTCACCTTCACTGCAAGTGTTCAAGAGGTGTCTGGATATGGCACTTGAGCATATGATTTAGGGGTGATTACCATGGTGCTGAATTGATGATCTTGAAGGTCTTTTCCAATCTTGGTGATTCTGTGCTACACCAAAATTTTCACACACTCGTCTCTAATATGTCACTTTCCTCAGAGTTGAGGCCATGAGAGGTCAGCATGGGAATTGCCCCTCAGAGATCCCCCTGCTTTGCTGAGACCCTGCACATTTGCAAGTCCATTGGGCACTCAAAAAGCACTTGTCAATACTGCTTTTATGACAATCTTTTCACTCTTCTCTCCCAAAGGCAGGGATTCAGATTGCACAGATACCCTTGTTCTAACACCAACCACCTTGCTGGGTCACGCAATGAAACCCAAAAGCTGTGTTTCATCTCCTTCATTCAGCACAGCTATCACAGGTTGTCCCCTTGCAAAAAAGGGGATTGAGGAGAGACAAAAAGGAGCTCACGGTAATGTATGTCTCAGAAATTACTGTATGACTATTTTCTTGCTTGCTAAAACAAGGCAAAAAGCCTCTGAAGAAAATATTTATTAAGCCACAGATGGCAAAGCTTAGCCTCTGATTTCCCTAAATGCTTAAGAGGATTGTGATACAGCTTATAGGAGCATCTTAGTGGCTGGATGCTCAGCTTCTTATTAGATATGTCATCCATCTATACACCCACAGTGACTTGAGCAGAGACAGTGTTTGCATTCCAGCTTTGCTAATTGAACACCTTAAATTAGGGTAACAGATAGCTATTTCTTCTTTGTGTTTTTGTGTGTGTGCAGTGCTAGGCTTCTGAGTACAATGCAGCAATCCCATTTTGTATGTTTGATTTTAGATATGCTGTATCTATCGTCTTGATTTTAGTTACAAAATTGGGAGAAGGCTATAACAGAAAGGTGAATTATCAGGGTGGTCATACCTTTGTTTCGAAAAAAGCATAGAAAAACAAAGGATCATACCAGATAAGTACAGAAAAATAAAGGATAAGATGTAATTACTTTTATTGATGTATCGTTTTTTTCTGAGATGCTGTTTTACTTGCACTCCTTTGTTGTTCCCCACGTTCCCTGAAATGCCTGTCTCTTGTTCTCCTGCTTTTATTTATCTTAATTTCTTCATATTTTGCAGCTGAAGAGAGATGAGGAACTGAAAATGTGTTTGGAAGAGATGACAGTAATCTCTGTCCAGTCTTGGCACAGACTATTTACAAGTCCTGTGTCAGTTGTCTTCATTACACTGTCTTACACATGGCTGGAGTTCTCCTGGGTTCCAGTGGTGATGTCACTGGTTTCTCAGCAAAATATGCTCAGACAGCTGACAGTACACCATAATTTTGTTGAAAGTTCCCTCATTCAGACAATGATTTTTCTAGAAAATCCAGAGAAGCTTTTCTAGTGAAGAATGTGAGGAGATGAGTAAATGTGATTTTTAAAGGAAAAGGCAATGCAACAGATTTTCCTGATTTTCAGTTTTTAGATGAGGGTAACTTGCACATTTCCTGAATGAAAGAAAACGTGGACCAATGCAAGAGGGAGCAGAAGAGGTGTACAGCAGTCCTGTGACACCACCCACACTTACATTACTAAGAGAGATTTTGAGCTAAAGTGCTGCCTGGAAAAGGGTTTGGAAGTTTGGCCATAGTAACCACATTCTCTTATTTAATTTCTGCAGCTTTAGGAAAATGAAACTTTGTATATTGCTTGACAAGATTAATTGGATTTTAGGAAAGTAACAGTTGAGTTTACATTAATGTTATCTTCCTGTCAAAATAATAGATTCCAAAGTGCTGCAAGCAGCCAGATCCAAGGAAGAGAGTCACTTTATAAGCACTCATGCACTAGATTTTGACAAGTTGCCGGTAAGTTTTGAACTTCAATTTTTGCAACATATTCTCAGACTAATTTTGCGATATCCTCTGAAAATTAGGAGAAGCAGCACATTATAGTGGCTGTGCTCTCATCTCTTCTGTATTCTGGGGAGATCAAAGAAATACAAAGACTTAGCATAGTCTAGTTGTTCTGCTCCAGAAGAGACCTAGAGACAGTCCAGCATGGATGCAGGAAAAGGTCAGGAAAAGAAAGTCTTGGGTTGCAATGGGGAGTGAGAAAAGTGAGCAGTGTAAATATAAGTTGGAGAATTCAGCCCTGAGTACATTCAGTTTTCAGTTGCCATGTTAATAAAGCAAACAGTAACAGCAACTGTGAAATCAATTATAAATATCTGAAATAAAGTTAGCTAGGATAAAAATCAGGTATGCTGTAAAGTAGAACCATGATTTTTCCACTCCATAATGGAGACACACCTAACAAATTCATAACTATGACAGAGGGAACATTAGTTCATAGAACAAATAATAGTTTTTCCTTACTGACTTACCAGACTTCCTAATTCATGCAAAACACAGTAATACAAAGGGAGGGTTTTGGGTGGTGAATTAACAATACATCCATTTTTTTTTTAATTTCAGAAAATCCACTGGAAAATGGGTCTAACTTGTCCTGCCTCAGGTATCAGCTGAAATGCGTTGACTGCCTGGAGAAAGAAAGTGCTACTTATTTTCAAATGACAAAAGAATGTTGTGGTTTCTTGTTAGCTCTGAACAAGCCATCAAGGATGAGCTGTTCCTTAATAGCATGACGGATTATGTCATGAGCAAATACCCTGTGCAGGACAGAGATCATCTGTGATACAAAGGAAACGTGTGATTACCTCAGGGTACTGCACTGCCCACCTGGGCCACTTGTCCAGCTGAAGGGCAGGACTGGTAAAGTCGTGGCATTTAAAGGCTGACTTGCATAAGGCTGGATTCTGATTGCAAACCTGTTCTGTTGGACAATTTACACTGCAGCAAAACCTGTGAATATTTATTGGTGGTTGCAGTGTTCTGGAATCTGTAGGAGGACTCCTAGATTAGCTGCTTTTCAACCTCATTCCATTTTTTGTAGTGTAGTTTGGGGCAATTGTGTTCCAGAAGAGTCAGGTGAAACTGGAGAGAACCCAAGGAAGGTTTCGTGCCTGGTAAAAGTGTCTTTGAGATTTGCTCAAGACTTTCCTCCCTAATTAAATGGGTGTCTTCCTTGACTTTGATCTTATGAGTCATTCATCTACAAACTACTTACATTCTGCAAGACATCCCTGAATAAGTCTCTCAATTTATTTATATCTGTAAGATGATTTAACACTGAGTTAATGATTTAGGGACCTATCTGATTCCCAGGAAAGCCAGTCAGAGACTCTCACTGTCCCCATCTAACCAACTGGGTGTAATACCTACTTACATTTAAATACCGTTTACATTTCCACAAAAGAATTTATATTGCCTTCTAATACCTTGGATGCAGAGCTTTTTATAGATTACTACCCCATAAATCGTTAATCCTTACTTTTAAAGTTATCTTTCATTAGAAATGGAACAAAAACAAAGCTACAAGTATAGGCCTAAACCCTTCACATTTTGAGAAGTTCCAGATTCAGGTACCTTGAACATAAACTTCGTTCTGTGGCTTTGGATTTAGACTAAACAGAAAATAAGCCTATTTTCAGGTTCCAATTTGAACATATGGTAAATTCTTAGGAGATTATTTGGCCTGATGGGTTTGTGACACTGGAAGAAGGTTGAAATCAGAAAAGGTAATTTCCTTGCTCTCTACTGAAAAGCAGTAAAATTGATTTGTTGCTGATATTTTAGGGAGATTTGTTTCTAGAGACAGCAGGGAAAAGCTAATTCAGCCAGAAAGTCTTCCTGTTTTCCAGGACAAATCTGTCTGGTTTTCTGTAACATTGTCACTGCGTTCAGCAGATGGGGAATTAGTAGTCAAGGAGCTCAGGAGCTGCTAAGAAATTCTGTCTTTGACTTTAGAAATCTAATGCATGGAAAATTCATGTTTGACTTGGGAGCTGCTGGTTTTTACAGTCTCTGGTGGCACATTCCTGCCTCACGAGGGAATCTGGAAAGACGCTTTGGGAAATGTAGGAGCTGAGCAGCAGCAGCTCTCTTTGGCTGCTGGTGTCACTGAGGCATCCAGCTCCTCAGGAGGGTGCTGAGCTGGGCTGGTGAGAGCATGGCTCTGGATGAACACGTAGGACAGCAGAGACAATAATTAGTGCAAAGGCGTGTGGGCACCGTCCCGCTCTCACCGAGGACAGCAGGGAGCCGCACCACCCACGAGGCATCACTGGGATGAGAACTTAATTGAAAAGAGTTGCTCAAGAGTGTACCACGCCTGGAACAGAGTTAGAAACTTCTGCTCCAGGTAATGTTTTAACAAGTTGTTTTCTTTTTTCTGTTGTCACCTGAGCCAGGAGATTGGGGTGCCTGTTTATTGCATAGATACACCTCGGGTTATGTACCAAGCCTGTTTTTTTTCTTTCCCCTGTTTTGTGTCTTAAACTGGTTGCATTCATGTGCTCAGGCCTCTTCAGCACTTCAGATCCCAAGTGAAACAAGAAATGGGAGGATGCAGAACAAAGCCACCGTGAGTGCACAGGTGAGAGGTGGAGTGTTCTACTTCATTCCAGAGAACAGGAATCATATCTAGTCAGTCAAGCTTTTGTTCCAGCTCCAATTTTTATAGAAAATATTTGCAGGAAAAATAAGCATTTGAAGCTAGACTCCTAAATTGAAATTATATGGGCTGATTTATAATGAGAAGTTAACGTCCGACACTTTCTTCTTGATTGTAATTTAAGGTTAAGTGGAAAAAGGTAGCATTACTATCAGTGATACACATCAAAGTAAAAAGGAAAAATGCCCTACTCTGCCTGACAATTCCTTCTCCTTTGAAGGCACCCCTGCCTCTTTTTCTTTCTTCCAGAGAAGCAAATTGCAGCATATCTGGAAGAATAACTAATTTAAGCTATTTTGGACAGAGAGGGGAGAACCAATTCCTATATCAAGTCTGTTCAAACAACACCGAAGTTCCTAAGTATTGAATGGGCCGGAACTTAGATGTTTTGGGTGATGTGCACTGTGGCTCTCTGGGGATCTGGGAACTTGCAGACAGAGAAAAATTTCATCTGCTGCATCTGCTGCATTGCTGGTCTGGTCTAGTCTGGCTTTGCACAGGGACCTGTGACTGAGGAGAGGGTTGGTGTCTTTTGCACCACCTTCACTTTCTAGGTGACTTCAGATGGGACTCCTGACAGCTCATGTCTTGTGAAGTCCACAAGGAAGAATAGTTTATGTCATTGTTTGTGGAGGCAAGTGACTAAAAGCTGTGGGAAGCTGGTTGTCCAAAAGAAATCTGGTATCTTAATCAGATTCTCTGAGTTGTGAATCAAGATGGCAACCAGGCTCCAATATCTCTGTTCACTTCCAGACCTGAAGTCTTACCCTGCCAGGTCAATAAAAGACATATTCTTGCCTTCCTGATGTCATCAGAACTGACACTGCCTCTCTCCTCATAGCCCTGTGTGTGCATTTTGTGAAAGGAAGCATAAATTTGGAACTTCATAAAAACACCACTTAGAGCACAGAGGAGTTTGTAATGGTGGCAGATATGCAGAGGTGACCTCCTATTAGAGAGTGAACATTTGTCTTCTCTTAACACTGCTCTAAGAGGAGGTGATCAGCTAACCTGACCAGCACAGCCTGTGCCATAGGCACCCTGGTGCTTGGATCAACAGAGATCCAGGTGATCTGAGCCCCTGGAATGTTGCTATATTTTCTGTATGGGGAAAGAGAAGAAAAAGTTTAAAGTAAATATCCTATTGCTCCTTATCTACATCTTGTCCAAATGAAATCACAACTTGTTTCTTTATGAAAACACCAGTAGTGGTTTCATTTCAGTGACCTGGCAGCCTACTGCCCACCAAGCTGGCTCACAGGTAGAGGTTAACTTCAACCTAAGCCCCCCAGCCCTAATCACTTTTGGGAAAGTTAAGCACTGCTGAAAGCTTCTGGTGTTGAGCAGAGAGCCTGCAGCCATCTAATAAACCCCACTAAGCACAGGGACTGTGAGGGTCTGTTTGCAGCCCCTTGTGTGTTAAAGCTGCAAAGTCTCTGGGCAGGATCCAGTTGGATGTAAACAGCATTCCTCTGCTGGGGTGGCAAACGATACCTTCCTCCCTGCTGGGCCTCAAGATGTAGCCAAAACTTGTGTACTCTGTAATTTAGAGTTCGTTGTAATCTAAATAGGGATTTTTGCAATGCAAATAGGGCTGTACAGAATGTAATACATTTTATTTATCACTACTGTTAATTATGACTATATAGCTTATCACTCATCACATAGCCTGGATTGCAAAACACAATGTTTCAAACACACTTTAACTCTCAGATCATGATGAGTAAAGAGAATATATTATACTTTTAATATGCACTTTCCCCCACAGTATTTTACAATAGCCTGCATAAACTCCATTTTGCAAAAGGTTTCCAAGAAATGGAAAAAAAAAAAAATCTTGATTCATATGGAAAGGTAATTTCTGATTGCATAAAATGGGCAAAGAAAGTGTCCTTTTATTTGATTTCCTGGAGTGCCCATTTGTCCTGGCTCTAACATATATATGAGGGAGCCTGCTATTTACCCCAAAATTCTGAGTATTAGGAGATCATCCCATAATGATCTGACGCTAAAATAAATAATTGCAGTTCAGCATGGCTAGAACAGTCTGATGAACTCAGTGATCTTTAAAGGTGCTGAAACTAGAAATGAAGTGCAGAGGTTCAGGAACAATAATATTCAATGAAGGAAAAGTCTCCTCTCTCCTTGGCCTGTAGGAGGTGATCTAAGTTTGCTTCTTCTACAATTTACACCTGTCATAAACTAATAGTCAAGCTCAATAAAAAATGAAATTAAAATACTGCCCAGTGAAGAGGGATGAAGTGGTTAATGTTTGTTACATGCCCTGATGCTGGACCTTGACCTTCTGACAACACCCACCACTCTTGAGGTGCCATTGAAGATAAATGATTCCCTCCAGCAGAGATAAAGCAAAAAATGCTTCACTGATGTCCATGGAATACCATGACCCTTATGCACCAAGAGGTTAGAAATCTTTTATTAGCTGATTACTGTTCTAAGTAAAGGTATTTAGGCTAGGTCTAAGAAGCCTTTTTCCATGAGTTTTACTAAACTCTCCATCTCTTCCTACATCCCACTGCATTTCAGAGGGCAGTGCAGCTGGGAACAGGTTGCCCAGAGAGACCTGGAACCATCCATCCAGGGAAACTTTCAGGACCTGCCCTGGCAGAGCCAAGTTTGATCTATAGTTGGCAATGTCCCTGTGTGGGGAGGAAGGTGGAACTAGATGGCAGCTATAGAATTCATTCAATCTCTGCATCTCCTTTCAGCTCCCCAACTCCAGTAAGTCTGTGATAAATGCTGGGGTGTTGTAGGTCTTACACAGCACTCATCACCCTCATATCCAAGATTATGGTTGGTGCTGCAAGGGCTGCAAAAGACGGGAATATGGCAGGAGATCTCAGTGCCTTAAGTTCCCATCCATCCCTTCCCACAATAAATGAGCAAGAGGATTAGGTTGTGATGTGCTGGATTTTGGTCTAAAGTGGAATTGAGGGCATGACTGAAGAATATGGTAGACTGAGGAGATGCTGCATCTTCTACAGATCAGGCACAACCCCAGTGCCTAAAAGAACTGCTGATTTTAGCTGAATTTTGCCACAAAAATAATTTTTTTTTCAGCAATAAACTTAGTGGTGAGACTGGCTACCATAAGTGAGCACAATGCTGGAGGGAGACACAGAAATCAATGCAAGTATTTGGCAAACTGGAATATCTGAGAGCGTTGGAATTAACAAAGCTGGTTTAGCATTTCCTCTGCCAGTATCCACTCTTGTAAATAGGAATTTCATTTTTGTTGATATAATTGCAGTCAGCAAAATGTTTTGTAAAGAGAGAAGTTCCGTCCACAATATTTTCTCTGATACCCAAAATTCAGAGCGGATGTGACATTGTTCTGCTTTGACTTTCATTTAGTTTGAGCATTATAATAACACTGAAATAACGGGAAAGTGGTAGCAAGCACTCTGCATTTGAATATATTATCTTAGGTCTCACCACAGACAGAAGTTGCATTTACATAGATGGTGGTGTAAGAGCCACCACCACTGACTGTTCCACAAAGTTGAGTAGTTTTTCAGTCTGTGTAAGAGGCAGTGCTTGCTGTGTTAGGAGTGCTAGCAGCGACCTGTTTTGTTTCTTCTTATGTAATCCAAACCCCCAACAACTCCAAAAACAGTAGTTACTGTGGAGTAGCTGGTGTAAAGATGGAGGCAGTAAAACTGTCACGTTTGAAAATGCCATTTGGGAGCTTCCACAGTTTGTTTTCTGAATGACTGGGGAGGCTGTCACAACGTAAAAGATTTGGAAGTAAGCTGTCCAATGTTCAAAGGTGCACAGCTTGTCACAAGAGCAGTTACACTGCAGCTAAATCCTTGGTGATGTAAACAGCTGTCAGCTCTCAATTAAATAGGGATCACTCCTTGGTTTTGCCCTGCATCTGAGATAAGGGAGCCTTGTTGTTTCCGTGCCAGAGCATCTACCAGTGCACAGAGCAGATTGCTGGCACCAGTTGTTTTCAATGCACAAAGTTCTGAGTATTACCAGGAAAGAAAAAGCCTGATACTTCTACCTCTACCTGAAGTGCATTGCTGTACAAGGGTCAGGAAAATCCCTCCTGGCTGAAGGGCAGGGACCAGCCCAGCTCACATGGCTACTGGCCCAGGTGTGTCTGGCACTGATGGTGCCATGGCCTCTGCCTCAGGGTTACTCTCAGTCATGGGAGCAGCAAGTACCACTTTCATGCTCCTGGGTGAAAGGAGGCACATTGCCTTGTCTTGCTCTGTGCTCTGCTTTCTCCCTGTGTAGTGTACCTAACATAGTCATGAACAGAATGAAATATTGGCAACCACGTCTATGTACGCAGGGCAGTCCGGATTAAAACACAAAATGGACAAGCTTTACAGTATTTTCTCCAAGAACCCAATTAAAAATATGTGCTTTCCATTATGAAGACACTATCAACCAAAAAATATTACTTTATTTTCCCAGGACAGATCATTAATCATATTTCAATCAAAATTTGATTATAATAATCCTAACCTGTTTAGTACAGCTATGCAGAGCCTTTTATTTTTTAAAATGGATGAAAACAATAGCAATGCCATCATCGAAAAAGCTTAAAAAAATATGTATTTGATACTGAGGTAAACTCCTTTCTGCAGAGACTGTAGACTAGGGGCAAATGTTTTCTATAAAGCTGCTCTTTCTGAACACCAGCATTTATGAAAGTCACATCCACTAAACCTGTGGCTCTGTCTCGTGAATGTTTTATCTAATTCCAGTGTTGCTAGCACGTCAGAGGGTTGTGCTTTTTGGGAGGTTTCCAGTTGTCTGGTAGAAATCCAGTTGCTTATTCATGGATCAAATCTGATCAAGATGGAAGATACTGCAATGAGTGGAATTACCTTTTGGCTTTGACGAACTGGTCTAAAACTGGAGAAAGAAGGAAAATTCTATTATATATAATTTTTCCTCTCCAATTTTATTTATTTCCTTTCCCTCATCTCCATCCTTGCACTTTTCTCTGGGCACTTGGCAAATCCACAAGTGCCGTTAATGTTGTGCCTTGGCTGAACATTAAATGTGTATTTTTGAGCACAACCTCCCTGTCTGGCACCTCCCTGAAATGCCCCAATCCTGTTGGCTCAGGGATTATATTTGTTCTTGGAATATCCCAAGGGAAATCCCATCACTTTACTCCTATTCACATGACCTAATGATTGTTTGAAAGTGCCCGATTTTGCAGCTTCTTTCTTTTAAAGTCTGGGGTTTGAAGTTTATGTAGTATATTGGACTTTGGAGAATTTTAACCCAGTTCACTTCTTTTAGTCCAGGCATGAAAATCTTTACTGGAAATTATGTGATGTCCATGTACATACTGAGATATAGCTGAGCACTGGACATTTGCCTTAAAGATAGAATACAAACAATGAAAATACACCAACCTTTAGCCCGTAGTCATTATCTATGGTACCTTAGTAATAGATGTAATGCCTTGTGCAGAGTTCAAGGATCTCATATTTGAAGACTGGGGGATTTTCTTCCCACAGGGTTAAAAAGAAAATGTTGTAAGCAAAGACAGTATTATTTTTATTAGTTTAAAATGTGTTTTGAATGATCTGAACAAGTACAAAAAAGCCCTCATGCCTGCTAGTCAATATAGGATATTTTTATCTTCCATTGCAGTCCACACCACTTCTGTATTAACCATCTTAAGCAAAAATATGCCAGACCATTTGGGCCTTAGGATAATGATGTTGTGATTTATTGCACTCTGTGTTTCCATCCTGCAGCAATTACCAGAAGAGCTGATAATGGTCTGCAATTTGTTTTCCAAAACTGGGAATAGCTGCCAGCAAGAGCTGCTTGCAGGGAAAGGCAGTGGCTGTTTACCTGCCCTCCTCAGCCAGGGAGGATGGGGCAGTGACACCCTCGGGGATGCACAGCAAAGTACCAGCTTCTTATGAGGCACTGCAGTGGGACACAGCAGTATAAAAACTGACTTTTTACTAAGTTTCTATTAAAAAAATGACACCTGACTGAAAGAATGGGTAATGTATCTTCTTTTTGCCCTTCAGTTCACTCACATCAATTTAAGACTTGATTCCAAGAGTCAAACGACGCCATCCTGTTTTTAAAGAGCTTGCAGCTCTAGCTATTGGTGGAGGTTCCTTATATTGGAATTTACTGTAAGCACTTGTCATGGTTATATGGAATCTTTATAATCCATGGGGTTAGAGATGTTTCCTGTTTCAAACTGGTTTCTTGATGACCTTCAATGTATTGAGGCTCCACACACATTTTTCAGGACTTGATCCTGCCCAGCTGCGACAACTCTTTGTCAGCTGCCAAGAGATGAGACTCTGTGAAACTCGGTACAAAGGACAAATATTCATCTTCAAATATAAGATGATTTCATACTTATTGAAAGTTTTTGGGTTTCCACTACTATCAGCAAGGTTGGTTTAGTTCTCTTTAATAGGAAAGGGATCACAGGCTACAGAAAAGTAGTTTGACTACTAAGGTGTCATAGCCAAGGTCTTGGTAAATGTGCTGAGTAAGATTACAGCACTTAATGAACTGAGAACAAGTGATACACAAATATTTTGCAGACTGAGAAAAAACTTTTTGGCTTCTCTAAGAAAAAGAAAAAGTTGGTCTATATGTTGTCATTGGAGAATGAAGTTGATTTTTTTTTAAAAAAAAGCTGCATTTAGCTTAGCCTGTATTCTATCTCCTCCTCTGCTGTTCTCCTTATGTGTTTAGGCTGTGCTGTGCTCAGTACCTGGTATTTTTCATGAGCAGTCATATAAGTAACAGTCTGCTACTGGAGCATAATAAATACTGATTCTATGATTCTAACTTCTTTAGGCTTGGTGTCCCAAGTTTTAGAATGGTAAAATGGACTTGTACTGTGCTTTATTTAAAGGAGAAAAATTAAATGGTTTACCTTCCTCAAAATAACTATTTTTCTGTAACATGGCTGGAAAGAAAGAAGGAATCCTACTGACATTCCTATTGGTGAAAGTCAGAAAGTAAGGGTCTGGATCACATCCAGTAACAGAACTAAAACCAGTCCTGTGTCAAGATGATGTAACCATCAGGGGATTGCAGATGCCAGGCACAGGTAAAAAAGGACTCTGTATTACCATTTCTTTCTTGTCTCTGCTTTCTTTCACACATAAACTTTGAAATGCTCCTGTTTGTGAGCATTCTCCCCTGCATTCTCCAAAGTCAGTGGGACTCCCAGTAAGTTTTCAGCAAGAACAGGAATAACAATGACTGCAGGCACTTTAATGCACTTTCACTTTAGCAAGGAGACATAAGTATTTTCCCACCATTCTTCTCCCCATTAGCAGAAGAAGCTCTTTTTTTTTTTTTCTTTAACCTTCTTTTTGTCCCCCAGGTCATTTTGCTCCAACATTTCTGAAGGGATGTACTGAAGTCACTCTTCAGTGAGTAACCAAAATAATCAGGTATTAATTACAGCTAAAGAACAAGGTCCAAAGTGTGATTCATTATACTTCTTCAGTTCATCTAGAGTAAATAGGGCCTTATCTGTGGGGCTACCTAGGTTTTTTACTTCAGTGATATGTGGAAACTCAAGATCTAGGAGGAAACTTTGAACCCACTATACCAGTTTGAACAGGTTTGTGGCCTTTGTCTTTTTAATCTTTGCTTTGGTTCACTCTTAGATTTGAATGATTGCCAAGTACCGTAAAAGCCTGGAAATTGGATATTAATCTTGAAACTCTTATTTAGATTCTTTTCCCAAGGAGGATGTTGCACAATAAACATTGCCCATCCATCTGGCCATGGAACAGTGTTTTTCACTTTTGTTTCAACTCATGTTCTCAATGAGAATGGAAGAAACTCAGTACTTTGCAAGAGTAGATACTGAAGTTACAAAGCAATATGAAGATGTCATTGTTTGAATGACTGTATGGTTATTTTCATTAATAATATGGCTTTGCACTCATGTTAAACCTTTCCAGTAAAAGGTATCAAAAGGCTTTGCAATTTGTAATTCACAAAGCAAATACTTTTATTTTTGTGTCTTCACAGAGTAAGTTGCACTTGAAGTGGGAAGAGATTATGATATTTAAGTGCCCCAACTGGCCTAACAGAAATATTAATCACTTGTATATTATTTCACTCACTATTATGTTTCTATAACTCTTTGGAAAAAGTAGGGATTTGAATAATGGTTTCATTTTAGTTCTGAATAGATATATATTAGTACTGCTATAGTTTCTATGGAAGTACATTGGAATTAAGAGTACTTTATAAAAAAATATCTTTTCATGTTGGAAGTTCATCTTATAATTCACATAATGGTTTTGAAAACTCTACCCCACATGGCAACCTTTCAGTCTTTTGCCCACATAATTCTTGTTGGTTTAAGAACTCCAGACAGTGCTCAGTTGATATGAAACCCAGACAAATAGACCAAATTAATAATACAAGTGGTTATTCCTCTGTATGTATGCATACATATATAAATACTACTTAAGATTTATGCCTGGTAGTGTTTTTCAGCTGTAGTATATGAAGAAAGTGGGTAATATAACCACACCTTTGTTATTTCACTATATTTCCTTTTTGTGTATTTGTTTGACAAAAAAAAAGTGCTTCCATTCATTCATTGTAGAAGGTGGTATCCAGGGCTTCTCAAGGACTTCATAGGCCTTGAACTTTCTCCTACTCTAAGGACAGCAACATCAATTTTTCTTTCTTGGAGATCTTATGACCTGAAGTGAGCTGTCAGTGATTCCAGTACACTCAGTTTGGGCCCAAGGCAGACTCTGATCATCTGTCTGAGGAGGTCACACAGAAGAGCCCAGCATAACTCATAACTTGGGTGAACAGCCCAAAAGGAGAGAGTTCAGCAAGGAAACCCAAATATTTCTTAAAGGTGATGTCTTCATCACGTGCAGATCAGGTAAGTCCAGTACAGTTAGGATTTGTCACTTGAGGTCTTGAATCTGGGCTGATTTACCCCAGTTTTGGTCTGACCCTTTGCTCCTGACAGGCTTGCAAAAAGCAAACTCTATTTGCAAGTCTAATAATGTGGCCGAAACTGGTAATTACTGTACATACTTCTGGAAGATCTATAATATAATTAGCAGCTGCTTTGAGTTGCAAAATTACAATAAGAGAAGATTTATGTGCTTCCCTTTAACTTAAACATGGTTTACTTCGATAAATACAATTCTGAGATAAGAATAAATGCATATTGCATTGGGCAATCTTCCCTGTGACACTGTATGTATTACCTCTTTGCTTCAATTATCCAAAATGATGTTGCTTTCCCTTTTTCTCTTCTTTGATTACCTTTTCAAGTATTCCGTACCACCCTTGCCAAAGGGGTGCAATTATCCCTACAGATTAAACCTCTTGTCTTTGGGTGGAGTTGTGTAAATGCCTTACCAGTGTGGCAGCTCAGTGCATCAAACTCTGCCCTTTCATAACTTCTTTCATTAGGAGTCCCATCTGAGAGTCTGAAGGAGCCTTGGTGCTTTGGGGTAGGAAAATGACTGAAACCAGTGAGCAAGAAAGCTGTTCCTGCCCTGGTCTGCCTGGTCCCTCACCATTGCTGTGTTGCCAAACTTTCTGGTTTGGTTTTGGTTTGCCTCCTTCGATCCCAGATGTTCCAGTGCAGAGACAGTGTCCCCCAGATGTAACTGGCAGCCCTTAGACAATCATTTACCTCTTCTCTGGAACTTCATTAAGCAGAAGCTGACTTGAAGTAGTGAATGAACTGTGGCCAAGGCCTTCTTAGGCTTTGAAACTCGAGGCAGGAGCCTTGCTGGCAACAGGTCCAGCTGTTTATATCTCAAAAGCCCAGAGGATTGCCAGTTCTTAAAGCTAGGTCCACCACAGGGAGTCCTTCCTGACACAACAAAAAAACAGCGTGAGAATGCCCTCACCAGAATTCCATCCCTTTCAGGCATTGTTTTTCCAGTGGGACTAATGACTTAAGTTCTTCTCCTGAGGGTTAGCTCATTACAGGTGTCTAAACTCTACTGAGGGTCTTCCTTGCTTTCCACTCATGTCTGATATGGTGAGGACAAATTTAGTCCATTGCCTTTCAAGCCCTCTGTGCTCAGAAGGGGCTAAGATTTAAACCTTCTACTGCCCCCTCAAAGGTGAACATCAAAACAGCTGTGTGACTGAAAGTCTGACTGAAGCTAATAAAAACCTGTTCCCTTGAAACACCCTTGCTACTGCATGAGGAGCACTTCTGTAAGCTGCCACCTCTGTAAGCTGCCTCCATTGTACTGCTGTGGTGCAGTTCACTGATTAGAAACAATACTAGATGCACTTGTGATAAACTCTTGGTTGGAGCTCTCCTCTGTGCATGGCAGTGCTCTCCTGAAGTGGGGAAGCACAGACTACGTGCTGTGCAGCACTGCTCACCTCGCTGAGGTAACAGCTAAAACTGCAAAGAAAAGATCATGACAATAATGATGATGATGATGATGGTGATAGTGATAAAAATAAAATGACGTACTTGGAAAATCGCTTGTGTTGCCTTTGCCTGAACAATTTATAGAAAACCTCCTGGTTCCCAAATCTTGAATTGGGAAAGGAACTCCCAGCTGGTAAAATTAGAGGCGTAGTTATAATTTATTTAACAATGGAGTGGCTCTTTGGAGGTAAAAGAGGAAATGCTTCAGCTTTAAAACATTAAAGTTGCCTGAAGCACGGAGTGAGTAAATTGATGATAATGTGGAAGTCTGGGTTTGACTCTTCATGAATGTGTCCCTATTGCCAGAATTTCAGTCCCAATTCAGAAAGATTTTAACTATTTTTCTGAAAGGGATTAGACCTAATGAAAGCTTTTCTGCTAATTTCTATAGGATTTTTTTAAAAAACCTGAAATGATAATAAGCTTTAACCAGTGTATTTTCTGGTTCACTCTTGTAGTAGTAACACTGCTTTCCCTAAAAACTGCAGGATGATCTGGGACTTCATCCAACTCATGCTGAAGTCTTTCCACTCAAATAGAATCCTTGGTGAAAAAAATTAAAGTCGATTCCTCAGTAAATACAAAGCATTGTCTGTGATAGCTCCTGCAGTTACTCTTGCATTTATTCCAAAGCCTGGTACAGGAGGCTTAGAAGAACTACACAATTATTACAGGCCTTTGTTTGAATTGTATCCTTTTTATTTTGCAGATTCTTTTTTGAATATAGGAAAAGGAGGAGGAAATCTATGAAAATGCAGACCATGTCAACATAGTTCAATTTCTCAACTTGTCATCTTGTCTCAGTTCTAACTGGAAGAGCCTGAAGAAGGCCCTATGGCCAACTTGTCAGCTCTAATCTCCCCTTCTACTCTTAGCAGATATTTTATTAACACTTTTTAAGACTTTTTTTATTTATTTTTCAGTCTAAATGCTGAGGCAGCAGCCAGTTTGGTTTTCTTCATCTTTCTCTCTTCTTGCTCTCTGCTGTGTAGAGAGGTTGGCTCTTCTGCCATCAGAGTCCACAAATCACAGCAGAAGGGATTGTTGCAGTTTTCATAAATGTGGTGTTACTTGAAAATTATAGACTGCAACTGCTTATTGCAGTTCTGTGCAATGGCTGTAAATTGGGCCCTGTATCTTTCTGGTGACAGTCATTCCCGCAACAGGCCTTTTAGGAAATTGGAAGGGAAATTAAACAAGAGCAAGGGGTAGCTTTCCTTTTATCTTTGACATGCCTTCCTGAAATCCTTATCTATCATATTCAGGCAGAGATGCTGCTGAAATGGTGGTGGATTTAGATGTTGTCTGTCTCTGAAGCTACGGACTGCTGATCCTGCATGCTCTTTGAAGCAGGTCTGTTGACGGGGTCTAGATACACATAAACTTTCATGAATGATGTACCATGATGACATGGCACCAGTGGAATATATTATTTCTCCATTTTCACTGTCCATTCATTTAAAAATCAGCTTTCTCAAAGCCATTTAAAAGGCCTGAACTGAACACACATCATGGCCATAGGTAGGGAATGGCTTGCAGAGTAAAGATTGATTGGTCAACAAAGGAAGGCTACATGGTGACTTTATTTCTCTTGCCCAGGAGATGACTGAACTTAATCTTCTGTTGTCCCCTTTTTTGGCTATCTGGGCTATCTGGATCCAGGCATGCAGGGGTAAACAAGCCTACCTGTTTGGTTGCTCATTCCTTGCAGGATGTGTGTGGATGTGTGCACACCTGTGATTGTCTCCTCATCCACTGGCCTAATTGCCTGAGCCAGCACAAAGGATGGTAGGTAGTGCATAGAAAACTAATATAATCTACTAATATATATATGTGTCTGTGTGTATATGTATACATGTTATATATATAATCTAATAACTATATAATACCATATAAAGAAGGAAACTGCATATGCAAGGTGGTTTCTGAGACTCAAAGCCTTCTTGAAGTGATGCACATTACTCACTGCCCTGTGTGCTGGGATTTGCCCAGTCCTAATCCAGCCCCGAAGTCCTGGCCTTCCTTCAAGTTTGGTTTGATGGGAAGGGCTCCTCACCTAACCTTACCTTTCTCTTCACCACAGAGCTTGCCTGAAATGAACTCTGTGTTGACAGTTGTGCAGGCAAAAAGTCTCCGTCTGGAAAGAAAAGGCCTTTTTATATCTGTTCTAGAGAAGATAAACACATGTTAATTCTGGCTATGGCAGATCCTCTAGGCCCACACCTCTGACACACCCAATATAAAGAGAGTTTGAACAAGCACTTACCCTTAAGGGTGGGAGGGATGCTCAGTTTTATCACCTCACCACACCCCAGTCCTGGTTCCTCCAGGCCCTGTTAGAACAGCCAGGTTCGTTCCCTGTGTGTGGTAAGTGCTGAGGTTTGTGTCCCTCAGCAGTCACCTGCTCCAGGATACTCTGTGCTGCAAGGGAAGGGTCAGGTACAAAAGCACCTTTTTGCACAGGTTGGGGAGAATCAATCAGCGCTAGGAAATGATGGATTTAACACCCTCACACATCTCAAACCAAACCAGAAACCCAACCTGGAGACACCTGTGCCTCTCTAGCACTGCTGGTGCCAGTGGAACAGGGCCTCACCTGAACCTGGCAGGACAAACCCCAGACACACCTGGTAGGAGCTGGCACTGGTCTGTGGTTGTTCTCACCCCTCTGCCAGGGCAAAGCCTGGATTGTTCTCTGTGCCATGTTTAAAGGAGCATGGGCAAATTACAAGGCAGTTAAACCCGGTGATCTCCTTATCTTTGCTATTAGTATTGCTTTTGATTATTCTGAATGATAGATGGCAAGGAACCAGATTTGCTTTTGATCTGTAATACCATGTGTTTACTTTTCACTAAGCCCAAACAAGGAAAACCTATAACTCTCTTTCACTTTTGTCAGCCCCTTTTTGTTTTCATGTACGAGCACAGTGCTTCAATGTTCAGGCTGTAGATGATGCCAAGGAAAATTGAAGTCCAAACCAAGAAGCTGCTTTCACTGGAATTTAGAAAAACAAATACAGAGAGCTTTCTGTTGCTCATTTTATTCATTTTCAATAAATCTAAATTTTGGGTCAACTCAACCTGACAGTGTTTATCAAAATAAAAATGCAACAGTTATGGGAATGAGAGCTTGTCCTTAAATCAGACAAGGAGGAGACTTTGATTAGTGTTTGGCTAGGAAGAGGGCAAGTGTCTAAAGCAAGAGGATTTGAGGACCTTGCCATGTTCCACTGAAGTGGATATAAATTTTATCAGTACCTTTGAAGCAAGTAGAATCAGACTCTAAATTAGTGATTCTGCATTACTTAATAACTCTTACTCAAATGTAGTTCTTCTGGCTAACTTCAGTTTTTAGCTGGAGAGCTAACTGGAGGGGTTATTTGGAGTTGCCTTAAACATATATGCTACTAAATGGTTTACTGGATATTTAGATACCTATAATCCTGGAATTAGACCTACTGGGATATAAATCCCTGAAGCTCACAAGCAGTTAAATAATGACTAAATGGAAAAAGAAAAACCCATCTAATCCTTTCCATGCTAAGGTATATAATAGCACAAAATTGGAAAAATCCATCTTCCACACCAAGTAGAGTGATTACAAATGAAGGCAAGAACATTATCCAAAAATATTGGAACCTGGAGAAGTACTGTGATCAAATAGAACAACAAACAATTCCTGAAAGGAAAGCAAACTACATAAATATTTATGTATGTGTTTTACAGGGTCTGCACTGACACTGAGTTCCTTCTGTACATGCTTTTATCAAAATTCCCAGCCAACTGAATTCCATACGTTTATTGCAAAGTTTTCCTTTTTCTTTGCCAGGAGGGCAATATCCAAACCTCTCATAAGGAGACTGAAACCATGGGCTGGGTTTGCTAAGAAGAAGTGTGTGAAACAACTTCTGCCTAATTGGGAGTAAATATGAACTGGCTTGCTGAGATGGAATTTTATCAGCTGCCTTTAAAGTCTACTGTAGACAGGAGAAAGCTGCCTTGGGACTTCGGTGGCCCAGGAACCAGGCCCTGTAAGTATCCTTGCTCTGTGTTTTCCACTTCCTATGAGTTGGTAATACAGTTGTCCTTTGAGACAGCCAAAGTCAGGAGCAATGTCCACAGTTCTGGTTGCATTTTTTCCAAAAAATTGGTTTTGAAGGACCTCAGCTTGATTCAATGCTGATCCAAAATATCTCACAGTGGTGAAGAAATGAGAAAAGAACATTTAAGGTTATGAAATGGTGCTTTGTACAGCTATTGCTGAAAGGGGCAAATGGTGTTCATTTGATGGAGTGTGCAAGGCTGCATGCATGGCAGCATCTCTTGAATCGAGGGTTACTGTGTGTGCTGCAGAGGTCCTGTGGGAAAGGAAGTTATACACTTCCATCCTCATTCCCAAAGTGTTCCTGGAAGAACCAACTACTGAACTGACTGTGGTGCTTCCAGCACCTTGTCTGGTCATTCTGAAACTGATTTCACAAATTTTTCACGTGTGCCAGGTGGGCCGATGAGGAGAAGGAGAACTCTAAGAATTGATTCTACCCTTGCTCTGCTACAGAACCTCATCACCTAAATATTGCAGAAATTTGTCTGCATCCTGCAGTGCTGGTGGTAAGAAATTAGGAGCAATTCCCTCAATAAGGTGACTTACATGTGACTAATGACAAATACTGCAGGCCCTGCACAACTTCTGTATAAATGTAATTTTGAACAAATAGTCACATTCATGTGCAACCACTGGATGTATTACTTTGATCATTTAACAAAACGAGCAGAGGCAGGTAATTAATTTTGGTTATTAGGTGTTTGCCCAGTATTCACAAGTAGGAGCGGATCATGGTTACCCTGCCTCTGGGGCTACTTATTTGCATAATTTCCTTTGTTTGGTAACAATGTGCGATCCAGACGTCGGGGAAGAGTCATTAATCCCTTTATGGTGGAATCTGTGTGTTTACTAGTACCCATGTTCAGTTTGTGTGAATGTATTTGTGGCCAGCCTCTGTCCACTGGCCTGGGTTCTGTTCCCATGCAGTGGGCACCTGTCAGTTTCAGGAGGAAGCAAGAAGCCTTGGCCAAATGCAGTGTGTTGGAGTCATGTGTTTCCCAAACTCCTCCAAATCTCAAGGCAGTTTTATGTACTTTGCCCCCAACATATGATTTATGTTAGTGAGATGTGGAGTCAGTGCTTCCCTTGGTGAATTTTATTCTACAATGAGGGTTATTGAAATGGAGAAGTGACAGAGGTTGCAGACCAGAGCTTCTCATGTGCAGCACTGCCTCATTAGGGACTGGCTGTTTGATGAGCCTCAGGATACATAGCAAAGCCACCAGCCCTTCTGAAACTTGCTGCTAAGTCAAAAGAGCTTCCTTAGAGGTTTATTTTTTTCTTGGAGATGCACACTTTAAGAGCTCCTCCAAAAAATATCGACGAGAGCAGAAAGAGATAAATGTTAAGCTTCCTTTGTATTCCACAAGAGGTCTCAGCTGGTCTTTCTCTTCCAGCAGTAACCCTGGGGCAGAAGGCAATGCTTTTTATTTCCTCTCACACTCTGCAAAACAAAACCTTAATAAGGCTTGACACAGTTGTTCTTCTCCATGTGTAGTTTGGGGGAGGGAGCCCTAAAAATCTCGGTGGATGCAGGGTTGCCTAAGACAATCTAAACACCTTGGCTGAAATTCTATTCAAAGCTTTATCACAGGGCTTTGCATGTGGATGAATTTCAACCATAGCTTCTATTTCACCTGATTTTTAAGGCCAGCAGAAACCATTATAATCATCTTGGCTGACTTCAAGAAGCCAGAGGATTTTGCTTAGTGATTGCTGTGTGGAGCCTGTGGTAGAGCTTGAACACATAGTTTAGAAAAGCATTCAGTCTTGATTTGAAAAACTCAAGTGACAGGGAGTTTGTCCTGGATTGTTTACTACCTACCCTGGCTTGTTCTTGTGGGTCAACTCTCTGAGTCACAGAATTTAGGCTGTACAAGAAAAGGAAGCAAAATATAGTGGTGTCTCCCTCCACAACCTAACCCTCAAATGAGAATAAAACTTGAGTATATTGAGATTTACTTTTTACAAATCAGCTCACAGGTAGTGTCAGAATTTCACAGAAATACACATTTAAACAAGACTCCCAGAGAGCTGAAGCTTTCTCTTTAGAATATTTGTAGTGAGCTTCCCTGTATGTTATAAACACCATTTTTATGGCACTTGAAGTGTTTATTTATGTACATGGAGGTTTGATTCTGGGAGATAGAGATGTTGGAAAAAGGAAAAATATGCTTTTCAGCAAGCCAGCAGAGAACTAAGAGTAGACAATTTGCTTTCAAAGAAAAAAATGAGTATTGCATGTTCTGAAAAATATCTGGATCTGTGTTGGTTGTGCTGCAGTCAACCTTGCCTGAATGGACCTGTAGCCTCGTGTTCCAGTCCAGCCCCTCTGAGCTTGCCCTGGGAGTTTGCTGAGTTCACTCACTCATTTCTTTGTTGATAAGTGGGATCCCAATATTCAGATTTCGTGCCTCACCCTGGTCTTGTTTGCTCTATTTGAGAGCACATGGCACGAGCTGTACAGTGGTGACCTCAACCTTTGCTGGCCTCTTGGCAAGTGTTTTGGCAAGGAGCAGCTGCAGGCAACACCACCTTTTTCCTTCCTTGTTAAATTGGACCATTGCAGGAGCATTTCCTTGGCATCAGGGAGTGCTGAAGGCTCCTTGGGAAACATGCTGGCTCTGAGCCATGAGAGCACTACTGTGAGAGACAAGGACAAACAGAGGGCAGGGTACCAAAAAGTTATGTAACATTAGTCAAGTCCAGGTTAAGGTCCTGTGATAATGAAATAAGGGTTATTCATAGGAGCAATAATTTTCTTATGTTTTCTTGTTGTTGTTTTGGTTTTTGTTTTGTTGTGTGTGGGGGGTTGCGTGTGTTTTTTAGTTTTTTTCTTTCTTATTCTGTAAATGTTTTATCAAAGTTCAGAAAGGAAGTCTCTGATAACAAGCATGGAGAAGAAAACATTATCAGCTGAAGGCCAAGTTAATAGTTACCTATTTATTTAAGACTTTGCTTGTGAATGAGAAGAATAATTGCATCAATAGTTGATTAGGCATTAATATCTGTAACAACCATTAAACCACTGGGAACCTGTAAATGGGGTAACTGGAATAAAACTGGCCAAGTGCTGTTTGACTTCAACAAACCTTAAGAAACCACCAGGAAATGGTCAGAAGCACAAGGGTGTTCTGCAGGTGTTGGTGCTGCCTCTCCTCTGCTTTTTACTCCAGATTTTAGGAGATGAAAATTACTTTCCTAATGAACAATGAAACACCTTTGATTACCCAAACTTAAACTGAATTCAAGTGTTTCACTGTCAGTAAGTTAAAGAAAAAGATTTCATCTTTTGCAGGTTTATCCATCACCTAAACATCAAATTGTTCAATATTTTACTGATATTTGGACTATAATGTTTGCTCCTCTTTAATGAGGAGCATTTTGTACAATACACAGGGTACTTGTTTTTAAACTGTTTTCATTTACTAATACAGTTGTTCTCTGTACTTACACGAGAGAATATCTGAATCACCACATGATGCCAGGTAATTTTTAATTATATGTAAATGTCAAAATAGTACATACATACATAAGTACACAATGAAGTCTCCAAGAGAGTGCACCATTAACCACATCTGAGTGGTAAGAATGAGAACAGTGGTCCTCATGTGGAAACAAGAAATTCAGAGGGCAAAACCCTTCTTCTCTGCATTTAGTGTCAGGATTGATGTAAGTCCTAGATCATGTAGGAACGAGATTTCATTGCCTCTCACAACGTTCACTGCTGGCAGTAGATATCCTCAGGTTGCACAGCAGAAATGCCATCATTGGCAGTGATGCTGCTGGGGATGTGTTGTGTGTGTACCATTATTGGCAGTGATGCTGCTGGGGATGTGTTGTGTGTGTACCACTACTGGCAGTGATGCTGCTGGGGATGTGTTGTGTGTGTACCACTACTGGCAGTGATGCTGCTGGGGATGTGTTCTGTGTGTGCCATTACTGGCAGTGATGCTGCTGGGGATGTGTTCTGTGTGTGCCATTATTGGCAGTGATGCTGCTGGGGATGTGCTGTGGTGCACTCACTGCGGCTCCTCTGCAGGTGCCACTCACTCTGACCCATTCACATCACAGTCGGTGAGAACCTTCACAAGGCTCCAATTATTTCCATCTGGTAAAGGAAGGATGCACTTGACACAGGTGTCTGCTGGCCTTTTGAACTCGAAATGGCCCATCTCCAGCTGGCTCAGTGATGGGACTATCCACAGAGGAACGGGGGAACATCTCGGTGTGCACACTTCCTTTCAGAGCAAACCTTTATGCCGTGAAGAACCTAAGATATTTCAGCACACTTTGGATTGGTTATCTAGACAAAAAGTTTGATGCAGGTATTTGCTGCCCATTTTATCTTAAATAGTCTGGAAGAGCTGGTTATCATGTGCCCTAAACTTTTAAATCAGTAGTCCCAGAGCAGTTCTCTCTTTTTTTTGATTTTAAACTGAAGAGAATCCAGCATGCTCTAGCTTTGCTTCTCAAGTCTTGGCCTTTCATTTCTTTTTTCCTAACAGGGACAAGCCTCAAGCACAGGTGGCTGCTGTGGTTTTTTATTTCTGATGATAGCTATTGACCTGCCAACTGGCTATTCTCTTGGTAATAGTAAACAGGTTCCTAATGGCTAAACTTTCTTCCATTTAAATGCTGTAGTCCAAAAATAATCTAGTATTTTATTAACCAGGGAACATATTATTAAACACATATATCATTTTTACCAGTCTATACCTCTGTAAACCTAAGTAGTTTCAAGTCAATGTTGTAGGGTTTTGTTGTTTTGGGTTTTTTTCTTTTAAAAATTTTGGGATAGGCCTCCAAACAATGGAAATTAAAAAGTGAATTGAGTGATTTGTATGTAAGTAGAAGGCCTGGGAGCTAGAAGCTATGCACAATTTTGACAGTGTGTTTGAAACTCCATGAGAAAGTGTATCTGTCTGACAAGTAGCAGACTCCTTGCTGGTTATGATAGACTCAGAATCAATAGGTGATTTCAAGCAGTGTACTTCTCTGGATTATCTTGTTTTATATGAGTTATGACACCTAGATTTTTTTTTTTT
>VZTN01013185.1:424397-447934 GCA_013400515.1 Erpornis zantholeuca | reverse complement strand
TTTTTTTTTTTTTGCTATTTAGATAACTTGTTTAAATTGTAAGAATCCATTATACTTTCTCAGCTATTAAAAGAAAGGGGAGACCTTCCTGGCATCAGCTGGATGACCCCTTGAGTTAAACGAGTATGAAAATACCAGAGCTTTTGTATGTTGATGTGGTCCGGGCAGGACCCCTTCTGGCATAGCCAAACCATATGGAATTTATATCTCAGTCAGTACATGGGAAAATGAGATTATTTACTCGAGGATATGGTAATGCTCTCATTGACTCTCTGAATGTTTGTGACTGAGTGTGAATGCTCGGGGAATTGACAGGCTGCTATCACAGGCTCAGCCCAAGTGCAATCCAGCAGGCTCTGGTCAAGCTCTTGCACACGCTTCTCTGCCAAAGGACTTCAGCCTTCACCTACAACATCCTTGTTTTTCCATTACTAAGACTTTCCCAAACATACAGAGCCAAAGGGACATATTAACACATGCCTGCATGCCAGAAGGCACAGCATGTCTCTGTGACCAGGAAACACGCTCGTTATTTAACAATGGATGGAGCTCTCTGCGCTTGTTTTTCACCTGAGTTAATCTTGGCCACCTTAGTTAGTATCATTTGGGTCACCTAATATGTTATGTAAGTGAACTGTAGCTGGCCAGCATTTCCAAATTTCCCTTTCCCACAATAATGGGAAAAGACTGCCTTAGTTTTCCTCTTCTTGTCTCATTTGGATGTCACATGGGTACAGTCCTATTGTGCTCTTCTAGAAAACTCTATGGGTTCAGCATTGATGATCCAACTCATCTGGACATCTCTTTGCATGACTAAAAATCCATGTTGCTGCAATCAGTAGCTTTTACCACTGGCATGGCTGCTGCTTCTCTTCTGTGAAATTGTAATTTCCTTCTTTATTTCCAAATATATTCCTACTCTGCCTTGAGGGATGTGTATTTTTCTACCTTTCTACCTATCCAAGCTAAAAAAAAAAATCAAAAAGGGATTTTCTGGATTGCTCAGTTCTTGAAAAAACCCATGGCCACAAGTGGGTAGTCTCAATGGAGAAGGCAGAAGGCTCAAGAGGAGATCATGCTAAATGGCATGAAGATTAAGTGGCCTAATCTAGAAATGTGGTCTGAACTGAATTGTGGTTGTGTAGGTTTTTTATTTATTTGGTAATTATTAGTGAGAAATGGCTGTTTATGCTAAAATATCTCCTTATTTTTATGAATAATTACAGTGTATTTAGAAATTTTCTTTGTTTTTCAAGAGGTGTTTTTGAAGATCGTAATTTTTTTGTCATTTGTGATATACATCCCCTCTCTTAATACATATAAAAGTTAAAAAGTGCATTTCTATTTTTTTAGTATAAACACACACTTTTAAATCCTCACGAGCTTTTCTCACGAATAATGAAAACGGAAGCCAATGAGAAGAAGTAGAGGAGAGAGAAAACATGGGCATAATTGGTTTAGGGATGGGAGACTAGTGCCAGAGAAGGGACTGATCCAGAAACCTTTCCCTAGCCAGGTGTCCCTGCAGCAGGGCTCCTCCTCCTGGAGCAGTCCATCACATAATTCTGTTTTTTCACTGCTTCTCTTGCAGGGCTCGTGCTGGGGGGGGTCTCTCACAGCTGACTCGAGGAGAACAAATGCAGTGTTGGGTTGCATGGCTTCCACCTTCACACTCAGTGTGGAATTTGGGAGCTCTGTGGGGCACTCAGTGCTGCTCATTAGCCTGGCCTTACATCTCAGCAGCAGCCTGGCCAAACCTCTGCTCTTTGCACCTCTGCTCTGCCCCAAACACCGCAGGCACTAGTCATTTTGGATAAGTCTGTACTGAAGTTTGATTTAATAAATCCCTCTAATAAGTGCAACAAAGGAACAGAAAAGATCCCTTCGGTGGCTGAGCCAGCTTAAAAGAGCAGAATGCTTTCTAATTAACAATCCAGTGGTTTCAGTTCACATGCTTGGCTTTTTATAAAGAGCAAAGTGAAAAATACTTTTAAAGCATTCAAAGACATCTTGCCTTAAAGGAATACAAAAATGCTGCTCTATCCACTGGCCACCACCACTGATCCTAGGCCATGCAAGCCTTAGGTCACTCTCACAAAATGGTTGCCAATATTTTCTCAGCAAACTCACTATCGATTGCATAAATACAGTACAGTACCCATGAGGTAGTGTTGACCTGTCACATAGTAAAGATGTGGCAAGCCCCATAATTCATTACCAGTTGGAAATAGAACATCATTGGAGAGATAAGGATAACAATGACTTTCCATCCAATGATAAATTACTAGCAGCTGCATTATTTTCCCTCACTTATATATGGCTTTCTTTATTGAATTTAGCTTGAGATAAATAAATGATCTGCCAGGAGCCTGGTTAATATTACTTCTCTGGGACCCATTTCAGGCCCAACTAGGCTTTTGCTGATAATATCTTTAAGCTTTTCAGTAGGGAGAGACATAACATTTGTTTCTGACAAGAACCCTATGTCGCCTTATCTGTTTCATTTGAGAGGCCGTCGACCTCAGCTTCTTTAGTTAAAATGAGAGCTTTACTGTAGAGGCTAAGTTCTTGAACTTGACTCTCTTCTTACAATGAGATTATATGTCCTGGTTATAAATTTGAAGCCACACATGATATACAGTTATTCTTAGCATTTCCTGTTGATCATAAGGTGGTATTGATTGGCCTCCGCTTTTGAATCTTTCTCTGATTTGTTTGAAAAAGAATTCCACCTTTTTTTGTGTTATTATTTTTCACCCCACAATAATATGCGAGCTTGTTGATGTACACTCATACTTAACTTCAGGCATTAGTTCCATCTGCAAATGACGGTGAGTTCTTTTCCACAGCCTCTCCCTCCTCCTTCCACCGTAGGAAAGACATCTTAACAAACATATCCATTTGGTTAAAAATAAAAAAAAAGCCAGTCTAAGAACAAAATATTAATTCCTTCTGTGAATCAGGATGCCAAAGAAGTCACTTGAAGTCCCACAGTTCTTTTTGCCACCTTTAATAATTCCCATACTGTTTCAGTGATCCTGGCTTTGCAGGTTCTATTGGAAAATTTGAAGCAGGGAGGGGATGGAGTGGAGGTGTGAGGCAGCAGGTGTGGTCAGCCTGTGCTGCACTCCTCCAGTTACTGTTTGGATACCTCCATTGTGGTATTTTTGTTATTTCTGGGAAGCCCTATCATCAGGTTTTAGATTAAAATCGAACAGCTGCCATTTTTCATACAGGGTGAATTAGAGGAAATTAAACCCAACCACTTCTGATAAATCCTCTCATAAGTAAACTGGCTGGTAGTATTAAATATAAGTCCAGCCACAGTTTGATTCACATTGTACAGAACAAAACCCAAGTTCTGTCTATTTTAATGCTCAGTCATCATTATTGTTATTTATACTACAGGAATGCCTGAAGGCTCCAGCTGAATTTGGAGACCCTATCTGCTAAGTACATAATCAGACTTGCCTGGAAGGGTTTGCAATAGAAATAAGATAGAAAAAAAAAGAGAAAGAACTGTTATACCTTCCTGTCCCTTTACAGTCAGGAAACTGAGGCTCAAGAAAGGAAAGCAGTCTGCTCAAGGCAGCAAGGAAAGTCTTTGGCAAGGTTGGCAACTTCCAAAAGATCATCTGAGCTTCTGCCAAGTGCCTTGATGTAAGATCCTTTTCTACAGTCTTTTTGGGGGGTCACCTGTCTGCTTTATGCTTTCCCACTAGGCAAAAATTAGAAGATAAAATGGGAAAATGATGATAAATCTCTTTTATCTGATGTTAGAAGAATTCGCGGTTAGAAAAAGAGGCACACCCTAAATAACATCTTGCATAGATTAATGTAAAAGAAGATATAATCTGTGTGCATTTTAATTTTAATTTGAACAATGTCTTGTCTTGAAATGAAATAAGGAAAATTTGCTTTTTTATATACTAGGAGTAGTTTTGGCATGTACTGGCCATTTACCATGTCACATCAGAAGGTAAAAAAATCTTGAACAATGCTCCTAAAAGGCAGAAAGATTAATATTTATTAAATCAGAAAAATAGGACAGTCACATGACATGCAATTGGGGTAAGCCAGAACCCATTCTTGTTTATCTTGAGAGATTGACAGGATCTTCTCACCAATAATTATTGGCTAAACTCTTCAGAAATTAATTTCACTCACAATCACAAATACAGGCAGCAATGAAAAAAAAGAAAAAGGGTGTTGGACATGAAATAAATTATTTGCTGCCAAAGAATGAGAATGCTTTTCCATTTCTGCTGTGCTGCCATTCTAACATTTCCCTGAGTAACCAGAAAGTATCAGGATGAGATTCACACACTTGCTTGCACAAAGTCAAATTAAAGAGTCTTCATGTAGATCTTAACACAGAAGACTGAGTTGACTGTGTGCCCTTGTGTATACTTGGTGTGTGAGCAGAGGGAGGGGAGGGGACTGCAGCAGTTGTAGCAGTCCCCAGAGCGAGCTGGGACAACAGTTCTGGGGGGTTCTGACCAGAGATTCCAGTAGCTTTGTCACCAGATTATTTATCTCACCTCATCTGCTATGTGGTGATCCCTCTGGGCCTGGAGGTGCAGGGATTGCTTCTTGGAGGGGTGAAATCATCAGACAACCCTCACTTCTATCTAAACCATGCCATTTCACCAGGGAAGGGTGATACATATGACTGGAAAATTTACTCTAGTGAATCATTCTTGCTAAGATCTGTGCAGTGGTGGGTAAATGCAGCCTCTTAAGATAGTGAGCCTCAGAGGTGGAATGCTGAAGTCACTTGACCAACATTAAGGGAGGCTCAGCTGGGAATAAAACCATTTTGGATTTGATTAATTGAACACCCTATTGTATTTCCCTTCTTTCCTTGCAAAGAAGGGGCTGCTTTTTCCTGGCACATGGGTAGTGCCTGGATTACCTACCTTGTGGTATTCATCAGCACAGTTGCTCTGTACTTTGTTCACTCTGACATGAAGGACTCTTGATCCATATTGCTGTTTCCACACAATAGGTTTTTCTACACAAACCATATTTATTACTCAAAGTATTTGCTTGATATACTATGAGGCTACCAGAGAATTTTATGTCATTGAGCTGCTGAGAGGTTTTACAACATTGCTGTCAGTACATCTCTGACAAGGATCTTCTGCAAACTCTGGCAGAGGAAGTGTAGCTTCTGTATCTACCCCTAAATCTGGTTTGGTTCAGTTGAACCACAGATTCCTTCTCTTTTGGTGTTTATTCAGCCTCCACTCCCACCACCTCTGCACAGTGACACTGCAGCAACTCCACTGCTCTTCACTAGATGCCACCTTTACAGGCAATTAGACCTATTGTAGGTGAGGATTTTTATCCCTCCTACTGGAGTCACTACCCTTACAGCCAATTTACAGCAGCAGATCACACCAGTGCTCTGTGGCTCCTGCCAGTGTCAAGTGTGCAGATTTAGCCTGTCTTCCTCAGGGGTGGTTCAAAAGTGGTGTGGTGTCAGTCACTTACAATGTTGCTCACAGGGACCTGGGCCAAGGCCAACAACTCAATTCACGTTATTGGCTGAGTAAGAAAAATGCCACTGCTGCTGACCTTGTCATAAATCCACAGCCCCTGTCCCCGTGCCACCAGCTGTCCAGACCAACCTTTTGAAGACTGATTGTATCTGTGTTCTGGTTGATATAATTGTTTTGGTTTTTTGTTATTTCAACTCTGTGGTCTCAGAGGAGCAAATTCCTCAATAATTTTGCCTTCTCATCAGCACTCTGTGCTGTGTGCCAGCAAGGCTGGAGAACAAGGCTGTCTTTAAATGAATAAGCCTTGCCTTTTCCTCCTCGCAGTCATACAGGTTAAACACGACTTCTTGCTTCTGTCATTCATCCTATTAAGAAAACCCCAGACTGCCAAGTGCAACCTCATTTGCCAGTTTCCAGGGAATGGCAAGACTTTATACCTGAATCATAAACCCTGAAGGAAGGGCCTTATCTGATGTGGTACACCAGGCTTAATGGGCTGGTCTGTGCAGCTGCAGCACCTTGGGTAAGAACTTCAACAGCACCTCTCAAAAATAGCCAGCTTGATGTTACATGCACTGTGCCCTAGGACATGGCTGTTTATATTTACAGACCTCGCACTTCACTGCTGCAAGTGGTTCTTTGGTGGCAGGATCCAATTGAGCAACATCCTAAACTGGTTTGATTCAGTTTGAAATTCCAGATCTGCAGCAAGATCGAATGAGGTTGGACCAGTTATCACCCTCTCTCAGCCTCACTTGCAGGATAGAGGTGCATTAATGTGTTGATGATGTAAGACTGAAGGAAGACTTTGCTTGTAGCCATTATTGCTGAACCAGTTGTTATGATGATTTACCCAGAAAGCCCAAAGTGTCCTTATAAATGTAAAATTTCTTTCTTTTTTTTTTTTTTTTTTTAATTCTTGAGCAGATGGAAGACTTAGATGGAAAGGAATAAAAACATAATTTGCCAAAGCCCTCAATTAATCATAATCAAGTTTGTGCATGTTATACTCTACAAGGGTAACAACAGTGAAACACAAGGAGAAAAGGATGCTTTCCTCAGGCAGTTCTGGAGACATAAAAGCAATAAAGAAGCATACTTCAGAATAATGTGGAGATATATGACTGCACTAAATAAAAATGCTTCTTTAACATACTGTAAAAATAAAGATGTTTAGTTAGATTTATCATTCTTACAAACACAAATTGATCCCTTGGCCTATACCATTGGCTCTGAAAGTATCCAAGGGATGGTTGCAGCCCACTTTTTTCTGTAATTACTTAAACATTGTTTTATTTGTTAAAGAGCTAACTGGATCATTCCTTCTTTTCATTCCAAGGTTAATATATGGGACACTTGACTTTTACACTATATTCAAGCCGTCTTTTAATTTGGTAGATTGAGAGGAATGTTTTGTGTATTATTTTCCATGAGTCACATTCAAACCTGTTAAAAGACATTTTTAAAACTAGTTTTACAAATAGCAACACATGGTAATTGAAAGCAACCCCACTCCCCAAATCCACTCTTGATTGACTTGGGAACATTCAAAACCAGTGAGATTCATTTCTGCAGCCTCATTCAACCACTGCAATGGGCAAATGAAACAATTGTTTTATTTGTAAGAGGAGATTATCCCTTGAAGGCAGATAGAAGGATACTGCCTACAGAACCCCATTTGCAGGCACAAAGAGCGCTTAGTCAATTTTTGGCAGTGATACTGTAGCTATTAGTTTTGGATATGAGTTCACTGATGTTCAGTGCTGTAGATTTCCAGTTAGTTCATGAAGGGCCTTTAAAATTACACACAGAGCTTCATTAATTGCCTCAGAAAAGAAGCAACAAATATCAGGCCCTCAAAGCGTGTGTGCACAGAATGGCCATTGATTTCAATGAATATTCCCCACTGGAGGGCTGGTCCTGTGTCCTGGGAAGGCAATCACAGTTTGTACAGTAGCTGCATCAGCACTGCCTCAAAGTACGAGGGCTTTTGCAGGATCAGGCCCTGGTAGCTGCTTTTTTTGTTTGGTTGTTTTTTGTTTTTTTTCTCTCTTCCTTTCTTTCTCTTTCTTTCTCTCTGTCTTTCTAATTGTCTGTACATGGTTTATATACATGTCCACACACATACATGTGTGTAAATTCCTGATTCAGTGTGTTAAAAGTGTAACAGTGAATCTGTTAACTCAAGTTAGAGACCAATACAAGATGGCAAAGTCAGGGTCTTTCAAAAGGAAAAATAGAAATCCAGTTCTGTGGTCTTGAAGGCCTTGGTTTTTTTTTTCCTTTTTCATCTGATAGAATATTGCCTGAACATTTGTTCTGCAACCAGCTATCCATAAAGGAAAATTTCTTATGCCTTCCTTGCAAACGGCACAACCTCATGTGATCCCTGATCACAACAAATTGATTTATTTAAATAAAAATAATGATCTTCTTTCCTTTCTCCAGCCCCAGCAGCAAAATCCCATGTAACCCTGATCAGCAAATTGATACAGTTATCTTCTTTTGCCCTCCTTTCTCGAACCCAAACAATACCACCCTGATCCCCAAGTAATAAGAAAATGATTTATGCAAACAAAAATAATTATCTTTCTTTGCTCTCCACCCTCTGATTGTATAATCTCAGCAGCTCCTTGTTTAACAAATTGATTTATTTAAATTAAACAAATAGTGATCTCCTTTTGACCTCTGTGGAGCACCTGTGTGTGACAGACTCCTACCACTGCAGCCACCTTACCCATATGCTTAGAAGGATGTATTTTAAAATATAACAGCACTTCAAACTAACCTTGATACTTTGTGATTCCTTTAATCAAAGCTTGTCAAAGCTCTGTTCCTGCGAAATGAAATGAGGACATGTGACACCTCAAAATTAGGAAAAGTAAGTTAAATGTCACTGGACCATCACTTTCATAGAGAAAAGGCAGAGTCCTTCTTGTCTGGTTCCATTGACATAACCTAGTTCCATATTTGATAGCCCTGAAGGTGTACAAATACTCATAGTTGTACACATTATCTGTGTATTTTTTACTGTGCTGGTTTTATTTAAATTTGTATTTTCCATGCTGTCCAACCAATGTCTCTGTTTTGTGCAGCTGCTACTTAAACAGTCATTTGGGCATTATACAGAATTACATAATTATATGTGCCATAAGCAAAAGTGCAAATAGTCCCACTTAGCACCTAATCAGATGATATCTGTTGTGAAATGCTGGTGAAGGAGCCAATAGATATGACTTTGCTATTAGCTCTGCTTCTTTGGAGGCAAGTACGGACTGCAGCTGGAATTTGGCAGAGATGGAAGAGGGATTAAGTGATAGTGGGGGGCTGAGTGTGTTGTATACAGAAACATTCTTTCCTTGACCAGTTTCTGTGGTGTGCAATGCTCAGAGCAGGACAGTGGTGTTAACCAATCTCCCAGGTTTTGAAATACTTTGTTTTTTTGCAGTTCATTCACACTCTGTCTGCTTTGGTTTCAGACCCACAGCGCACTCCCACAGAAGACAGTGACATGACAGGAATGGTGACACAAGGCTCTTACTGTTACATTCAATAATTGATTCTCCTGGATGGATTGTGACTCCCTAAAGGTTGCAAAGAGAGGTAAGAATGATTGGACAGCTTCAAAAACATTAGTTCCTTCCAAAGTCAGAAAGTTTTCACTCCCTTGCATCATTTTCCTTCATGGTCTAGCACTCTTTGGGACTCTTTGGAAATACATGGGAAAATCATTGAGAGACATTGTTTTTATTAACCAGGCATTTTCTTCTTTTATTTTAGGGTAATTTTGAGTGGTTTTTTGTAATGCTCAACACTGAATTGGGAATCACCATATGAAGAACCTAACTGTGTCGGTTTTTACCACTGTCACAAAGTCTACGTGGGAAATCCAAATGGAAGGGAAAACATTGTAAAAACTGCTCAAGTTGCAAAATAGAAATATAGATACCTGAGAAGTTTTTTAAACCCCTCTTTTTTTATTTTGTCCATTTGAAATATATTTTTTATTCTTCCAAAATTGGAATAATTTGAGGTTTTTGCCTGTGAACACCTTTGGAGATATAATCCCAAATATACCTGGATATTTGTTTCAGAATATTCTATTCCAAAGTTCTATCCTTCCCATGCATTTTCATTACCTTTACTCCTGATTCACACTAATAAAATGAGGTGAGACTCACGCTATAATATTATGCAAAAACGGTCCCATAAAAAAATAATAATCTTGTTCTTAAATTATACATGGATGATTATTAGTGCTGCAGCATTTTAAAAAAATTCAGCCACTCTCTATTGACTTGCCAGAGAGGCAAGTATCTCTACAGATGGCTTGGAATTAGTAGAACATGAAATAATGTCAATGGTACTGGTAAGAGGATTAACCAGCAGTTCTGATGTTATTGAACGGTTTGCAGAGACCATATTAAACAGCCACATCAGTCCACAGGTCAGCCCTGCAGCTCTCCTGCTAAGCAAACACAGATGTAGAGCTCCCTTCCATGGCCATCATTTCATGCCTTTGACATATGTTAGCCTCTTGGGACTCAGTGGCATATTTACAGCCTGAACATTAGAGATTCCTCTTTTTAGATCTTTAGTGGACACTGACGTCTAAGTCGGCAGCCAAAGGAAAAGCAGGAGCCCAGGACACCAGGGATGGACCCCAGCAGCACAAACCTATCAGTGAGGAATTAAGTTCCCTGATGAAACGCTGCAGGCCTTTTCAGTTGCTGACAAAAGTTCCCCTTAATAATCCAGTCAGTTTTAAATCTCTTTTTCTTTCAGATTGATCTTCTCTGTATTTTGCCACAGATGCCTACGAAGTTGCAGTGGTTGAGTTTCACAAGGCGAGAGGGTTCAGCCTGTGTCAGCACTGCCAGGCCTCTGTGCTTGTTCAAAGTCTGTGCAAATCTGCTGGGACTACAAACTGGCCAGAGGAAATTCAGGGAACAGTCTCTGCCTTACAATATTCCTCTTCCTTTTCTATTCCAACAGAAGCTTTGGCAGTTCTTTAACGTTTTCCTTAGTTTTTTGTTTCTGTGAAACTAGGAGTCAGAAATGAAGAAATTAAATAGGACAACTATGTGATGAACAGGTATCTTTTAGATACACAAAATACATACTTACGTATGTCTAGTGAGAACAGGGTGGGACAGGTTCTTCTTGTTTATCTGAATAGTTTTACCTGTCTCAATCCTGAAAACTTGTCAGTTTTCAGATAAAGATATAGGTGTAGACATGCTACTTTCAAACTAGAGTTCCTGAATGTAAAGGTTGCCGACAAAGAATTCGTAAAGAAAAGGAAAGGTCAATCAAGTGATAAAATATAGAGCTTTTGGTCAATAATTATTTAATATGGTGCAAATTTTTAGTGAAATTTCTAGCATACAAGTGGAAATATGCATACATACACATGTAGCCACTTCTTCCTGCAAGAGGAAATAAACACAACCAGAGAGTGTAACAATGAATTTCATTCAACCTAGAAGTGCTTTAGCATGTCTTCAAGAGCCACTGCCTGCTTCAGTGATGGATTATAAGTTAGCATGGAATCCCACAGGCAGGGCAAGGCATTTATGTAGTGTTCTGATTGCTCAGACATTCCCAACAAATGTACAGACAGAGCAGAAATCAGAGTATCGCTATCTCCCACTTTATTTCATTTATTTATATTTAGCAAGTGCTGGAATATTACAAACCACCGAGCACAGCTGTAGCTGGAATATAGTTTCCAAAGCTTATTTACAGTAGCTCTCACTCACAATTGTGTATTACTCCATAAGTAGTTCCATTGATTTCAAGAGATCCATTAGAGAGGTTCCATTCCTTGTGCAGCTGAGTGTATCTTGATTTGGTCCCATGCTTGAAATGTAGAATGAGCTCCTTTACTGCAGTGTTCTTAAATGCATGAACAGTTTGAAAAAAGCCCTACTCCAAGCCCTCCCCCAAAAGCTCATAATAGTGCAAAATAGTGATGAGGCTGGAGGGATGCAGGTTTTGCAATATTTTATTTCCTTGCAGAAACAGTGATACATGTTCTTCAGTTATACATAGATGAATGTGCATTCCATGTGCTGTTTTCAGCTGTGTACTTACACCAGTCCAAAATCCCAAAGAGAAAAGGAAAAGCTGAGATTCACATCAGTAGCAAAGAACATCAGGTGATGTTGATTTAAAGAAAACATTAATCAATCCAGATTTCCTTGGAATGGGGCCCGGGTTCACTCAACAGGTTAGTGAACCTTAGCAAATGTTTCTGTGAATCTGTTCTGTGTTTTGACTTTGTAACGTGATCTGAAATCATCTGAGTTTCATGTGGTTTTGTTGTGCATGTTTGGAACACTCGTGGGGCGAATCCAGGGAAAGACAGAGGTGCTAAATTTTGCATGACGTGGTAAGGTAAGAAGTGTTTCACTCTTCCTGACACTCCCTGATACCAAAGTGAACAACAGTTGATGCTGTCAGCACAGCTTTAAAAGAGGAGACAGTCACTGTCTGACAGGCTCCCTGTGTCTCCAGGAGTCTTTATTTCAGAGCCAACAGACAGTCTTCAAATCATATCCTGAGAAACCATATCATGAGTTTTGGACTGTTATTTTCTTTTTTCTTTGTTTCTGGTAAATGTCAAAAGTTTTACTGCATAGGCAGGTACTGGGATTGTGAACAGTATTGTTATGTTTCTTGATGTATATTGGTTTGAAGAAGTTTTATAGTGCTTCTAAAAATTAGGTTTTTATGTTGAGTCTGTGGATTAAAAACTTGTGTTTTAACTTCATTCAGTTTGTATCTGAATTCATAAATAGGTGTACTCAGCCTCCATAGCTGGATATAAAGTATTTAAGATCCATCTACACCAATCAGGTAAAAAATATGATGAGGTGACACTTTCTATTAATTTTATTTTTAGTCCAAACTAGAGCCCAGAGCAATAAAGATGTGAGACACTCTGCACAAAAAACAAAATCTAATTCATCAGAGGACGCCAAATTTTTAATTCTCTTTCAGGGTGAGCAACATAATTTTGCTGGAACTGAGATTTTGGAGACAAAGGCAGGTGGGAGGAGCTGTTTATTTTTTTACACTGATTCACTGCCTCATAATTGAGACATGTTTGTGGATCAGTGAGATGACAGGGAGCTTAGAGAAAAAGAGGCCAATGAGTGTTGCTTGGTGGCCTGGTATATAAACAAGGTCAGACTAGATAATTTAACTGTCTCTTCTGGCCTTAAACTTGAGAAAACTCAAAGGAAAAGTCAAAGTCTGCAGAGGTAATAAGTAAGAAAAAAATGTACCAAGCTGGAGTGTCCTTTAATGCCCCCGAGGTTCAGCATTCCTTAAACATGTCGGGCAGAGTGGGGTACAGCCAGAGATGGAATGGTCCTGCCAGTGCATTCAGAAGTACAGTAGGGAGGAAGAACAGCTTTCCAGTAATATTCAGGTTTAAACTGATCTCTTTATTCTCCTCTAGAAGAGTTTAGTTTGCACCCGCTTGTATCACTGCATTTTTCCACTAAGGTTGTCTCACTTATTTAACTTGACACAGGGAGCCCCCTCTGAGGACTTTGAGACTCCAACCAGCATTGGAAGTGACAGCCCAGATAAGGCAGGTAATCATATCAGACCTTGGGGGACCACACTGACTACTTTTTAATTGATAATTCCAAGTTTCTGTAATAAATTTATTTCTTAATTATATACATCATGTCATACATGGTAGCTAATGATTACCACTAGTCTAAGTCTGCAGCCTTCAAGACATCCTTCTCCCTACCATATAATCATAATTTTCCTTCCAAATTAGGATTTCCTCAGAAAGAAAATGAACAAAACCTGCACATTAAATCCAATTCCCTTCCAAATAAAATAAAAGTAGGTAAATTTAAGATACTAAGTTAAGTAAGTGATTTTAATTAGTGGATCATTTCAGGAAGATCATAAAGCATTTAAATAACATTGAAGTTATGTATATTTAAGCAGTTTTATGGAGAATTAAAGTCTTAAATGGTAAATTTCAAATGTAAATACAAAAGTCGATGGAGGAATGTTAATTGCTTTTCCTAAGTTTCTCACATGACCTAGATGTTATGGGAGGTATCCAGAACTACATTCATAGTAATAATGTGCCCAATTCAAAGCTTATTAAAGTCCTTGGAATTTTTCCATGGATTTTAGCAGTCATTGTATGAAAACAACAAATGCTTTTCAATGTCCAGCTTCCAGTACTGTGGAAGTCGCTTATATGTCAGAATTATATATGTGATGGCAATATTCTAACATAATAGTAATTTTTTAGTTCAAAATTCCTTTTAACAGCCAAGAAATTTAAACTGAGAACTTATCCAGTTACCTCTCAAATAAATAAAATTACATTTGCAGCAACAGAAATTTTACACCACCAGATTAGTTTTCATAAAAGAAAACTTATATACCAAGAGAAGCTGCTACAATTAGACAACAAAATGTGCCAACAAATTGAATTATAAAGAATGTGAATTTTCGCATGCCTGTCTGTAGGTCAGCAATACTCTCTTTTTTTTTCTTAAATAGATCAAATTAAAACTTAATTTTACAGTTTGATAATAACAAAATGCATAAGGCTTGAATATAATGAAATTAAAATCAGAGGTAGTAAGGCTGAAAAGCTGTTATGTATACATTTTCTAAATTCCTTATTGTAAAGCACTTGGAAATTAGTATCCCATTGGAAGAAAGAACACAGAGAGTAGTCCTCAACACTTTTCCTTGATTCCCTGAAAACATTTGGTCTTCTGTGAGAGCCTGGAAGAACCATGGCCACATCTCTTCCCATGCCAGTGTCAGAATGTGGATGGAAGTGCTAACTTTCCATGTAAATTTTTTACTCCATGTAGACTTAGGAATCACATTGCAGGGACACCAGCAGACAAAAAAACCCATGGGAATGCTGTCACTGGGGCCTCCTTGTGACTAAATTGTCAGCATGAGTGAGAAAAAGACACCTCAAGGGACTGGTAGTTGTTACTGCCCAAAAAAATCCAGAGGAACCATTTTTTCTTCCTCTAGAAAAGATTCACCAGCAGTGCTAGAATGATTTAATTCAGAACTAGGTAGCAGTGCAGAGCTTGTTTTCATTTGGTCCCTGGTGAGCCAAGTCCCATTGTTTTTTCCAGGGAAAGCTGTCCTGGTGCAGATGGGAGGTGAGGCAGTGCCCACACCTCCTGGGTCCCAGTGCTTGCTGGAGGTGTTGCCAACCTCAAAGGCTGTCCAGAGCCTCCATGGGCGTTTCTGGCAGAGGGATGTGCATGCATGGCAGGAGTGCAGCCTCATTGAGAAGCCACCCTGGCTGTCTACATGAGAGCAGGGCTGGAGGCAGCATAAACCTGGTCTTTTCTTTCTCTTCAAAGCATTTAACATCCCCATTACGCACAGTCCGAGGCACGCGATCCGGGACGTTGCTGTGCCTCTGTTTCTTCAGCTCTTGGATGGGGATATTATTATGCTCTTGTCTCAGACGCTGAGAGGGTTAATTAATTATGTTTATGAAACCCTTTGAGATTCTCAGATGAAAGGTGGCTTTGGAATTGTTAGGTGTTATTATAAGAAAAAAAGAATGATTTTATTGCTTTATGTTAATGGTTAACATCTGCACCACAAAACCTGCTTGATCACATAAAGATTCTGCTAAGCATTTAATCCTAATTTGCAGGCTGATGCATATTCATTTTATTTAGAAGATTAATTTAGTCATCAAAGGTTAATCTGCCTCGGGTTTGTAATTAGACAGAGCAGTGACTTGGCGTCTCTGGGCTCACCCAGGTTGCACTGGGTTTTCTGAGTGGGCAGGGGTGTAACTGTCTCCAGTTTTCACTTCCAGATAGTGCTCAGAGGGGGCTTAATTTCTGGAGAAATGGTGAGTGGTAAAAGCCTTGGCCAGTTTGAAGATTAAAAATAAAAGGAGAGGCACAAGCCAATGAACAGTCAATATAGTGTATCTCAGAATGCTGCTTTAATTCATCCCTGGCAGGTTTACTCAATGCGATGTCAGGGGAATAAGCAAGGGATTTTTTTCATATGTGTATGTAAAACTGATTTAGCAGATTTTGCAATCTTTGCTATGTGATCCTGCTCCTCTTTCAAAATTACTGATTAGCATTATGCAGAAAATTTCTGAAATTAAAAACTGAGGCTTTCTGCTGAAAATCTTTTAGCTACTGTTAGGAGACACTGTTAAAAGGTTATAATATGTGACCTGTAGCTGCTTGTTCCCCTGAAAATTAAGCCTTTTGTGCTTAAGGTTGGCTCCTTTAATCAGAAGTCACTAAAGAAAATGTGGTCCTTGTGGAGAACGAAAATCATGTTTCCTTTGCAGGTACACCAGAAGGCATCTTTAATTACTGTTTATAAAGCAGCCTGTTACTAAGTGTGAAGGATTATTAGTGCCAGGGCATTGTCTTTTGAAGTGAGGAAGAACAGTGGCTGCCTCTTTGTCATGTGCTCATTGTTTCCCCGTTGGGAAGCAGTGGGGAGGGTGATATCAGAGGGTGTGTGCTGTGCCTCTGTGCCTCAGCACGGCGTGAGGCAGCCAGGTGGCCTCCAAAAATCTGGGGGATGGGACGCCAGGGTGGCTTGGGACGTGCTCATCCTCACTGTCAGCAGGGATGGGGTTGTCAGAGGGCAGCTCTGTACCTTGGGGATGAAGCTCACACAGGGTAGGACGTGGGGAGCTCAGTATGGCAGATGGGGCTGGGAAATGGCAGAGGAAAGCCTCGCAAATGGAAAATTTGTCACAAAAATAGTGGTTTGCCCGATGTGAAATCAATACGTGCTGCAAAATAAGTACAGTAAATGAAAATCATGATATTAGAATTCAGGAATTTGGCCAAAGTTTTACATTTCATTGCAGCTTGGCTTTGGTTGAGTTTAGAATCCAGATGGGGGGGTTGCTTTTTATCCTCAGCAGCACAGCTCTCACATCTCTATTATTATTTGCCAGTTTTCCCCTCCTCTTTCTGGTGCAGAACCTCAGAAGCATCCAAGAAAGGATTTTGGAGACCATAAACAGTTCTTAATTGAGAACAGCCCAAAATCAAGTTTAGTACTAGCTCAACTATCAGAATATAAATGAAACTCTTTTATTAAAGCATTGAATTTTAATTATTATGAAGAACAAGTGGCCTAACATGAAAAAGCTTTTAACATAGCAGTTATTTGCTTGATAGCTGATAAGTTAATTTTGGATGGATGATTACAGCTATTGCTTCTCATCTTCCTCACTTTCATTTTTACTTGATCTAATGACTGCTTACTGATTTTCATTTGGACTTGTGGTGAACTTCTAATTCAATTGCTAATAAATTCAGATTGGTTTAGGCCTGTTATTGCAATCAGGTTTCCTATTTCCAGTTTAAAAGGCTAATGGAGTTTTTCTGGTGTTTTGAAGGAACTTGGGAGTGTTTTCAAGCTGATGATTTGCAAAGCTGTTTGCAGGCTGACCCATTGGTAACCAACAGTAAACACTTCTCAGTTTGTTCTTTACGAGAAAGGTGACCAGCTGTGCAATGAGAGTACATGATGGAAATTCACAAAACTGGGGAGAAAGCCCCAAACTGCCAGAGCAGGGCTCACTCTAAGGAGGTACTGAAAAGTAATGTTGCTCTTGCATTGTTCAGGCCCTTCCTTTGTAGCCAAGAGACTGAGAGTGAAGCACACGTTTGCCACAGATTTTAGACTCTTTATGCTGTTTTAGTTCTCCCCTCAACCTGAACCTTCAGTGTCTTCACTTGCATCTTAATCCTGAGCTGATTTGTCTGAATGGTAGACAGGTACTGAAACGTGGATCGTGAGCTTCATCTGTCATCCGTGCTGCTGCATCATTGACTTCAGTGAGCTTCCAGAGGAATGAGTCTGACCCACAAGAGGATGTGAACTGTCAAGAAGACAAACCTCTTTCTCATCCATTTGAAATGTTGGTGGGAAAGAATGCCCTAAATATTTAGCACGTTGTGTAATTTGAGAGGCAATGCAGATTTTTTGTTTAATTTTATTTTTCTCCTACCTTTCCATTTACTTTATTAAATAGAGGAAAAGCTTGCCTTAGGCCCAGTGTGCTTATGACAGGGAAAAAATACCTGCCAGAATCTCCATTATTGCTCAGGCCTGTATATATTGTTATTGCTCTTGTATTTGTAATAGTAAAAAAGTGACTATATCGCTTATGAAAAATCCTGTTTGCAGAAAAATATCCTCTTCCCTCCACCTTTTCCAAACCCAGCACACTGTGTGAAGAATCAAGGAGCATTTTTGTTGGTTCTGTTAGTGCAGCAGGGCTCGAAGCAGTGTGGATGTGAGGGCTGGGCACGTGTGCCATTGCCGTGGTGTACGTGAATGATGCAGCTCCTGGAAACAGGAGGGAGCAGAGAAGTTTAAAGCCAATTTATCTTCCTCTCCCTTGCACATTTGGGAGTCAGTGCAGCTGCACAGAGAGGATCACCCAAATCTGCTGCAGCCCAGCCTGGCTTCTGGTGGACAGAAGAACTAATGTGGAACTTCAGTGCTGCAAACTTCATCTGTCCCCACTGAGGTCACCTATTTCAGCACTTCCAAAAGGCAGCCAAACTGATTGCTTGCTTCAACCAAGATCAAAGATCTTGCCCCTTCCTATTTCAACTGCAAGGAGCTGCAGTGAGTCAGGCTTGGGTGGCAGGGGAGATCCTCCACCCAGATTGCCAGCTCAAGCTTGCCAGGGCTTTATCTTGTGTTATCTTAGGCAATGTGTTAAGGTTTTGGTTCTGGAAGAGCTCAGGGTTGCACTCTTAGAGCAAAAGCACAGTCCATCACCATTATGCACCAGTGCCTGGCTGCTGCCTCTTCAGTCCTGTGTGGAGCAGGGCCCTGAGAGACACCCATGTCTGTGCTTCAGTGGAGCTGGTTAACATTTCATACAGGAGAAGGGATGGCACGAGCCTTGTGAATAATGCTGAGCATGGGAATATTCTCCTTCAGAGCAAGTCTAAGTGTATATGTAAAAATTCACATTTATGCACAGTATTTATAATACTGTCCACAAAAACAACATTTTAGAGCATCCTTAGCATTTCTCCCCTGAACAGGGTGACTCAAGCAGATTCTCCTTGACTGGGATATCTGGGCAGCAGGTCCCTGGCAGTGTGTCTTTTTCTCCAAGAGGTGTGTCAGCTCCAAGACTGGTTGCTGGTACCTTCAAAGGGTGAGAAGTTGGCACCTCCTTTGGCTTCTGTGCAACCTGGTGCTCCTCTTTCCCAGCAGAAGGATCTCTGCTTTCTGCCTTTGCCCTCCCCTAAGGCTGAGATGTCTTTATCCCATTTACCCCATGGGCACAGGAAGTGATATTATATAAGAAATAATTTTGCAACCCTATTTCTACTAATCATTGCCACTCCTACTGTAATAACAGACAGATGCAACATACACGATTCATGTTTCTATTATTTTTTGCTACAGTTTGCATGTGTTTTCCATTTAATTACAGTATATGAATTTCATATCTCTCATTTTTTCCCTTCTTGCATTTAAAATTGAATTTGATATCTGTGATATATAGATAGGCCTGTGGTAAATCATTTGATACACTTTACACTCTTAAGTCTGTCTCTGCAAATCTCTTAAGTGCTCTGAATATTTTCCAGTTTTGTTGGTGATGCAATAGTATCTGGGATAGTATTGTAGTAGTTTCTTCACAGGGCAGAAGAGTAGCTTGAGCATTTAAAGAAAATTTGCTTGACAACAGCACCAACTCCAAAACCAGTCACAAGCAGTTTTAGTTGTTAGAGAACTCTTTGCATCTTTAGCTCAAAACAAATTCAGAGGGAAAAAACTGAGGTGTGCAGCTGAGTGATGACCAAGGTACCATCAACAGAGTAGTGACAACACTGAAATAGAAACCAGATTTTTGGTACTGACCTACTCAATGGGAAACATGTCTTAAAGTAATTCAGGCTTGAAGAACCTGTGGTGTGCTACTCATTGGATCCTTTCTTTACCAACCTGCATTACCATGTCTGAATTGAACATTTTGTAACACTTGAGAAAGGAGATTTCAGTCCAGTTTTTACATGAAAGAGGCCAGCTGAACTAGAGAGAAACAAAGAAACATTGCTAAATCCTTGTTCCTACTCTACTTTAGTGTGAGTTAGTGGAAATCTTGCTAACAGTGGGGTCTGCCTCCCCTGTAACTTTCCATGTGTTTCAGAAAGAGTTGGATTATCCTGCTACTTACCAAGAGGAGAAAACCAGCATAAGAGCATTGGTTAATGAGCATGCTTTGGATTCACACTGGATCCTGGAAGCAGAGTTGTCCCCTGTGGATGTAGAAGTATCATGGTAACTTCCCTCAGGTAATAGTCAAGTCTTCTTTTTTTCTGAAGTGCAATGTCTGATTGCAGTGTGTTCTACAGATCAATCAATCAGCTGCACATGCCATATGTTTTTAAAACAATGGGTGGATGCTTCCTTAGTTCACACACAGCCCACAGAGGTTTTGAAGGCTTGATGCACTCAATTGAGTAAACAACTATAAATAAAACAGACTATTAAAAAATCTTTAAATGTGCATTATGCCATCAAGCTATGCTGTTTGGAAAGAGCTGTGGTGTTTGGGAAAAATTAAACATTTTCCACAACTGTCCAAATACATATTTACACATAGTTTATGGTGTACACAAAATATGTCTGTGGCAACTCTTGGGCCCCAACAAGTTTTATTAATTGCTCTTTGAATACAGTATTTTCGGTCACTTAAACATTGCAAGAAGACAGGAGACAGCTAATCATAGGGAGAAATGCTGATTTTAAGGGAACTTGCAACTTACTTCTCACACAACCTTTAGTAGCAAATGGCAAAAAATTGATATGGAATATGTGGAGTATACCTGTGTGGGGAGGGGATAGAGAATTGTAGTTCATACACACTTTTAGTATATGTTTGTTCAGCAAGGTGAATCAAAAGACATTTTTCTTGGTGAGAGCTCTCCTGGTCAGTTCCAGTTGGAGATGACCAGCACTAGGGCTGTTAACACTGATGTTTTTTTGTTATTTCTCTGCCATCTAGGACCTGCAGGTATTTTGGCATTCTGAATTCCCTAGATACCCATGCTTTCAGTGTCCAAATTCCTGTTCAGTCAACGAGGAGCAGAGTCTGTGGGCTTCTGGCTTCGTTGTTTAACAGGGGTATGGTGTGATACTTGAAAGACAAAATTTCTTTAGATAAGAAACTTCAGAGTAGGGACCTTGCTTTCCTGCTTGCCTGTGATGTTATCAAGCAGTAATCCTTGTTAAGTAAGGATTAATGTTCAAACATGATCACGCTGATGAAATGTCTTCTTGGCTGCAGAGGAGAGCTGGCAGAGTCTCCCTCTGCCTGCCTTTGGATGGTTTTATAGACCTCGTTCACATGAGCCACCTTACCTGTGAGTGGGGCAGGGATCATCCGCTTCTCCTGCTGCCACTGAGGAGCATCTTGGACTGAGATCTCACCTGCATCTAAGAATAATGCCCTGCAAAAGCATCTTATAGTTGTAAAGCTCTGAAACCAAGTTCTCTGACTCTATTGGCTCTAAAGTTGTTTTGGATTTCATCAGCTTGTTTTATCACATGCTAGAGATCGCCAGAGTTAAGAAGACTTGTCTTAAGCAATCCTCGTAGTGTTCCTGTGAGAGGTGGTTATATTTTAAATACAGTGTGTCAATCTGTTGTCCATCTCTCATGGACAACTTGATCAGACCCCATGGGACAAAGTTAATGGAGTCTTGTAATATCTGAAAAGCCCCTTTGGCAGCAGCAATGTTTATTTTTCAGTTTTACTACTTATTTGCTAATTCCCATCTCATTGCAAAACTTTCTAGGTACTCTGATTTCTTTATCTGACTTGTTAGGAGTGAACATGGCCCTTAAGGACTCCTCTATTTTTGGACAGTTGTCAATTCTGCCAATTAAAAGAACGCCTTTGGATGGTTATCAGAAGCTGGAGCTGAAAACATGTTTGCAATTACTGATGACATAGCTGGTTCTATTTGTTGCTCTCTCTTTTAATTCCAAAAAGTGATATTTTTTTGGCAGTAGATATGAGAAAATATGTCACTGTGTATAATTACAAAATGCTGTTCATTTCTGTCTCATAACTGTGGGGGGTTAGTTGGTAGAATACATTTGGTTCATTCTTGGCTCACTCAACTGCATGACACACATTTAAGTGTATTATTAATTGTCATGTTAATATTCATTACCATGTTAATTTCCATGGAATCATATAATTCTGCACGCCTCCAAATTGATGTTCAAGGGTATATGCAAGCATGAAAAAAACCCCACTGAATGGTTTCCTAGGGCATTGTAATAAGCCTTAAATAAAATCACCTTCTGAACATTTTCCTCTAGGACACCTGGGCTTTTTCAACAGACTTTGACCCCACCATCATAATTGCTACAAAACAAGATTCACCCCTGGGAATGGCCTTTGTACAGAGCTGCTTTAAATATTTGTTGTGCTTTCAACCAGATTCAAAATACAAATCCACAGCACTGGGTTTACTTTAATTTCCTAGGTTGCATCTGCCATCTTATCAGAGCAATCTGACTGCACAGTGCACTGAAGAAGCTGCATAATATTTTTAGTAGCCTGGATTTTTCACTTGATATATAACAAATATATGAACAATGGCTCTATAAGTATCTGTTAATTCTTCAGAAGACTGTTTTGCAGGAGAAAGTTCTACTAGAAACAGTAACTCAGGAAGAGTAAATTTGTAGGATAAGAGGTACCCCTCAATTTAAAGGGCTGTTGCCTGGGAATTTAAAAGAAAAGGATTGATACAAATATTTTGGGCTCAACCTCCTGTAAACATAGACTCCTGAAATCAGTGAGGGTTTTTCACCTGTTTTTAATGTGTATCAGACTTCCAGTGAATGTGTCTATGTAAAAGGGCACATAATGTCTGAAATGCTCTATTTTTCCCAGAAAATAGGCCCATCTAACAAAAACTTGTCAATTTTTGAGAAATTAGTTAAAAGTGAGTGAGCGTCCTGCAGTTTGTAGAGAGATGGGGTCTTTTCTCTAACCCTGGTGAAGTTTCAAGAGGTCTCAGATACACTCATAATCTGCTTTTACTTCTCTTTCTTAGAGAGCTCACAGGCTTAGGTAAGAGAGAGGGTGGCTGTAGGTTCTTGCCTCAGCTTGGAGGTTGTATCTCTGAGCAGGTGTAAGGCCATGGCACAAAACCAGGGTGGGGTCACAGCACTGGAAATTTTATTATAGCATAAAAATAGCACCCTGCCAAAGTCCTCAAAGAGCAATGCATTTCAAGGTCAGTTACACTCCACAATCATCTCAAAACATGCCTGTAAATAAATTGTGTGAGCTTAGCTCTGCTGTCATTGACATTTCCCCCCAAGTAAATGCCAGGCCTATTGTGGAGAAAAATTCCACTGACTGAGAGCCCCACACCTGAACAGGACCAGAGCTTCTCTGCTCATCTGGGATTTAGTAGTCTCGGTTCTAGGTGGCAGCAAAGCCCTTCTCAAACCCTCTGAGATGCTCAGGGTTCACCTGCCCTGGATGATGAAGAGCAGAGGTACCTGAGTCACTGCTGGACTTGCTAGTAGGGTTAGGGTAAGGGTTAGGGTTAGGGTTACGGTTAGGGTTAGGGTTCAGAAAACCACAAAGCCCACAGCCCCTAGGACACTGCAGATGGAAAGGCCATGCCAAGGCCAGCATGGCACTGCCACAACTTTGCTCCCTCCATTCTTTATTCCTTGGCACCAGCCTTACCCCCAGGTTCGTTCAGTCCAATGCGGAGGTTAAACTTGCAATCTAGGACTAGAGTTAGGGTTAGGGTTAGGGTTCAGAAAACCACAAAGCCCACAGCTCCAGGGACACTGCAGCTGCAAAGGCCATGCCAACTCCAGCGCAAAACTGCCACAACATTGCCCCCACCACACTTTTCTATCCTTGGCACCAGCCTTACCCCCGGGTGGCTTTCCAGCTCCGCTGAGGTCAAGGTTTAGAGTTAACCTTAGGGTTAG
>VZTN01013185.1:305837-424055 GCA_013400515.1 Erpornis zantholeuca | reverse complement strand
CTTTATTCCTTGGCACCAGCCTTACCCTCGGGTTCGTTCAGTCCAATGCGGAGGTTAAACTTGCAATCTAGGGCTAGGGTTAGGGTTAGGGTTCAGAAAACCACAAAGCCCACAGCTCCAGGGACACTGCAGCTGCAAAGGCTATGCCAACGCCAGCGCAAAACTGCCACAACATTGCCCCTTCCACACTTTTCTATCCTTGGCACCAGCCTTACCCCCGGGTGGCTTTCCAGCTCCGCCAAGGTCAAGGTTTAGAGTTAACCTTAGGGTTAGCATTTAGAAACCACAAAGCCCACGGGTTCTGGGATACTGCAGATGGAAAGGCCATGCCTAGTCTAGCATGGCCCTGCCACAATATTGCTCCCTCCACTCTTTATTTTTTTGCACCAGCCTCAACTTTGGGTATGGACAGGGCAGCTTTGGAATCAGCACAGCTGCAGCCTGTCCGGAGAGCTGAGCTGGAAATGCAGGGCACTGCTTCTCCAACAGGTCCCTGCTGCTGCTGTCGGTTAGCATGCCTCTGGAGACACAGCTGCCTCTCAGAGACTGCCTGGTATTTTGGGCAGGATTTGCCTATTTTTCTGTGCTTCAGCTTCACTTCCCCGCGTAGGACTCTGCTGCTCTGTGTCTTTCTCTCTTGTGGCAGTGTAGGCAGTTTTAGGAGCAGATGAACTCATACCAACAGCCAACTCTGCTCTCATAAGAGACACCAGCACACTGCTACATTATTGCAGCATTATTATTATTATTATTATTATTTTTATTATTATTAATTATTTTTGTCAACTGCTGGTATTCTGAAGCCATAAGTCTTGTTTTAGGATAACAGACCTGCTTGAACACAGCCATTTAGAAGTATGACATCTAAATGATTATATTGATAATATGTTAGGAAGGATGTTTTGGAACTTCTTTCTAAGCAGTAATTAACATTTTATCTGAAAATAGTAATGGAAAGAAAATTGTATAGTCTAGCAAGATATATCATTTAGACTTGATGATAGAATAATTGTTTTCCATCAAGCAAACCATAGAAGAATCCATAATAAAATTTTACAAGTTAGCTGCCACCAAGAATAAACTCAAGAGCACTATATGAAATGAATTGTGTGTTTTAACTGAATCTTCTCTCAGGACAATAACTCTAATGTAGAGCCAAGGTCTGAAGAGGTCACCTGCAGAATACCCTCCTGGGGCATTTCAGAGGAGAAAGGAAATATTCTTCTCCCTGTCAGGTTCACTTCATGTTCTAATATGTCTGAGGATGTGCATTGAAAACATAATCCACAGCCACCATTCTGAGTTGGGATTTAGATAACCAGGGTCATTTAGAAATCTCTGAGGATGACAAACTTAACCCTATATGAACTTAAGGATCATATCCTGCTACTAATGTGATGAGTAGGTCTGGTTGATTGTAATTGTGACTGAACTAAAATGTCACTCATCATTAAGATCAATTTCTCTTTTTTTAAGAATTGCAACATTTCTCTAAAAATATGTGTAAGATCATAACCGGCATCTACTGAACATAATCTGTACTGATCTTTTCCAGTACTACCTGAGAGAACATCTGGATTTCCATATGTTTCCAAATGTTTTCCATATCTCACATTGTGTTTGCAGGACCAGGGTGTGGCAGTTCCCTGCAGGATCCCAAATTAAAATACCTATTGAGAAACCTCTACGTCTGTCATCACAAGTATCCAACTCCACAACTTCTGCTCAGGCCCTTTGGTAAACCAGGGTGTCTTGCGACTCTTCCTGTGCCCAAAGGATGACATGTGCTCCTGAGGAATGTGCAGCACTCTTGGCCCTGAATTCAGAACCATGGATGCTGCTGGGCCCTCAGCATGCTGCCCCTCAGCTGGCTGTGCTGGGGTGAAATGCTCCAAACATGTTTTCGGGGTTCCCGTGTTAGGTCTCTGGGAATGTCAGGGTGCTCACATGTTAGGATGGCTGGGCACTGGAACACTCCCCAGGCCAGGCAGCCCGCACAGTCCCAAGCCTGAAAGAGCTCAAAAAGTGTTTGGACAATGCTCTTAGGCACATGTAGGATTGTTGGGGTGTCCTGTGCAGGGTCAGGAGTTGGGCTTGGTCCTTGTGAGTCCCTTCCAGCTTAGCCTATTCTGTGATTCTGTACGTCATACATAGTGGAGAGTTGCCGTGCCAGTGGCAGTATGATAGATTCCTGACTGTTGGCACTATAAAACTCATTCCCTGGGCATTCTCAGACCTTTATTACAATGGTCCAATTTATGCCTAAATGAAGCAAAGAGGCCACTTTACCTGCCCTTGCCCAAAACCCCACGGTCCATCCTACAGGCATGCCTTTGAGCCTTGAGCCTCATGTAAATTTTTATAGCTCCATTGTTGTAATGTATTTGACCCCTGAGAGAGTCCCCCAGCCAAACCATCTTTAGTTATTCTTATCAGAGTCTCAGGAATTCATCAAGGTTACTGAAATGTAAACCATGCTAAATTGGAAAGAAGAAGTTGAAAAAACAGAATACCAAGACAGCAAGAAATAGATAACGAAGGACTGTGCTGCACTGGATTAAGACCAATTAGGTGGTGTGTAATCACGTGTACAGCAGTTGGAAAATGTATAACTGGAGTGTAATGTAAACAATAAATGGCTTCTGCTAAATCATATTGATTCAGTGTTCAGAAGTCCTGAGCTCCTGCTCCATTAGCTGGGATGTCATCAATTTGAACAATTACAAATTACAATGATATTAGCAGCACTAGCTAGAAGTCATCAAGGATGAGAATTACCACATTCCTTGCTCTCCAGTCATGTTGCGGTTCCTCACTTTGTTTCTGTGCCTCTTGTCTTGCATCAGAGAGTCAGGGTGTCAAAGTTGTCATTTGCATTTTAGCTTCCTTGTACTCCTAAAAGTGAAGGAACTTGGCTAAGCATAGAGTTTCAGTATACCGTGTTTACTTAAGGGGATTTAGGTGCTTACAGAAAATGCTGGGTAGGTGGAAACTAACTACAAGGATTGTGGGTGAATTTTATATAGTTCTACTTCTCACTCGGTACCATGCAGTGAGGCTTTTTGACTTTCTAAGCTGTGGGCGTCTTTTGCTCTAAGTAAAAAAAAATTAAAAATATCCCTAGGGTGTCTTTCATGGACAAGAATGATAGAAGGGCCTTCTTTGCTTTACAGCAGATTCAACTCTGTGCCCATTTGTCAGTAGGAACATCTCTGCCTCTCTGAGCTGCTGTCAGGGTGCTGCAGATGACAAAGCCATCTCCTTTCTCCTGGGATCAGCATGAATTTTTGTCTCACTGGATTTTTTTTTTTCTCAGAAGGCTTTTTTGATTCCTGATGATTGGATGCACTGCCTTTATAGCTTTTCCTCACCACCTCTTTTTCTCTTGCTTTAGTCACACGACACAGTTCCATTAATTTTTAGAGTGGTCCATGGTGCAGTATATAACTGAAGGCACTATGCAGCACCGTGTTTTTGGGATGTTAATAGACACACAGTCACCAGGGAGGGACAAATTCGGGTCCCTGGGAGACAGGAAGTCCTGTGTTTTGGAGGGCTTTTGGTCCTGCAATAAAATAGGCTCAGACTAATATTCCTTTCAGTACGATAAATCAGGAGTGATTTCCTTGAACTAAAAAGGGGTCACACAGAGATAAAACTGGTGACAGGAGAATCATTGCCCTTCTCTCTTAAGAGCAGACAGTTGGTTAAATTCCTTTGCTCCTCAGATAGTGTTGAATGTCATGCAAGTGATCATTGGATCTGTGGGGAGTGGGATACAATCAGGATGTTAATGTGCTGGGAGTGCAGCTGTTTCTTCCCCTTTGTCGCCTGTGCTTTGACTCACCTTTGCTGCCAAAGAAGTCGTTCACTGCCCTTCATTTGTAACTCAAATCTTTACCTACACACATTTGCGACTGAGATTTGTAAGAGACAATTTTATGCTTGAAAAGGGAGAATTACTTTACAGCTATACCTGTTGTCTGTGCAACTGCTTGGCAACCTCACAAGAGTTCCTTTCACTCTGTGCCTCTGATTCTCTTTGTCAGTAAGAAACAGAACATGTATAGTTCTAAGTGCTGAAAATCAAATACTGGTGTGATATATTAGCTTCTCTCTCCCCTCCTCCTGACCCCCCAGTGTTCTAAATATGGCTCTACTTTGAAATTAAGTGCACTACAGAATATTCAGTTGCAGCACATTGCTGGCATACAGTTTATAAATTGTTAGTGTTTGGCAGCCTTTGGTTTTTAAATTCCTACTGATCACAAGTAGCTGGCACTAATCAGCTCCAATAGAGTTACAGTACTGTGTACCTTCTTAAAGGGCTGGAGTGGAGATATCTATCTAAAACCCCATATATAATAGCCACATGTCAGAAACACTTTACTCTGAGCAGGGTTTTTATTTTACTTTTTACATCTCTCACATTTTACATCTGGTTCAACAGCTCTGAAGGAAACTACATCTGATGTGATAGCAGGAGATCTATATCATACATCTCAAAACCTGCCAGAAATGCAATTTAAATATAGTTTTGGGCAGAGTAAAAGAAGTATTATTGGTATCAGATGTTTGGGCAGTGAGAAGTTGAGCTCCCTCCCCCCTTGATTTTTTTTGTACAGAAGGAAATCATAATGTGAAATCCTAGTTCTGCTAAAACTTGTGAGAGCTTTGCTGTTGATTTCAGTCCTCAGTTTAACCTTGCAGCTGTAAGATACCTGCCAGTTTCAAAGAAAACTGTGTAGCTGGAGCAAAGACAGACCTGGATGTGGCCCTTTGCAGAGATGAGCAGGGCTTGGACTGGTTTCACTGAGGATAACTATCACCTGTACTGTGACACAGACTTCAGAGAGACATTCTCCAGTATTTGGAGCCACAAAAAGTTTGGATAGGACAGGCTGGTTCTGGTACACCTCACTCCATTCCAGTTTATTTTCACCATGCAAGTTTAGAAATATCAGAAATTTCAGATAATCTAGTCCAAGTCAGGAGTTTGATGCCTTGGACATCTGAGAGTGCACATACCACCTAAACTGAACTTCTGAAGTTTGTGGGAATCATTCATCATCAGTGGATGCAGAACACAACCTGCTGACTGCGTCTGTCACAAATTAGCACCTCCCATGGCTCGCGTCTGAAGGGGCTGCCTGCACTCCTCCACACACGGCAGTGGGCTTAGTTGCTTGGAAATAGGATAGCCTGTGTGCTAAAGAGGTGTTATTTTAAGACTGTTGGTACTTGGGGTTTGCTGAAAAACAGGCCTCACAGATCCAGGGTACTGAAACCTGCTAATCTGAGCTGTCAGTCAAAGGCTTGGGAATGTGCTCAGCCACTTGTGCATCAGCAGTGAGCCAAAGCACCTATGCATGTGTCCCAAATGCTTTTTGTTCTCATGCTGGGTATGTAAGAGATGTCATTGTGTGAGTCTGGGGCTGTCTGAGTGGACAAACCAAGATTCACTTGGTCATTAGGATCCTAATTGTTATTATTTCATCACTTTGGAGCCCTAATGACGGACAGGGACCTCAGTGTGATGGACTCAGTAAAAACGTGAGCTTCAGCTCTTGCTTTGAAGCACTCTACATTTTTGTCTCATTACTTCTGATCATAATCCAGCACCAAAAGAAATCAAAAGCTGTCTCTGAATTCAGTGAGAGCTGAGGGCACACGAAAGCTCTCAGGAAATGCTCAGTGTGTTGTCAGGATCAGGCCTGTAACGTGTAACTCCAGCCTAGAAAACTCATTTCCTTTGAAGCTCAGTTGAGTGTTACTACTATACATCAGCATGTTGCGCCACACAGAGTATATCAAATTTGATGTCATTTTTTTTTCTTCCTTTTTCCCTGGGAACCTGTAAATATCCTTTGGTAGCAAAACCAGAGAGGAATAAATTCTCCTCAATGTATTTACAAATGTGAGAAGCTTTTCAAGTTGTATTTGCAATTCTCTTTCTTGCAATGACCTCTATTTTCATAATCCTTCATGGAATATCATGGTTTAAAGAGCTTTCTCTCCCTGCTGTTTTTGTTAAAAGGTTTTTGGTGTGATATTTGGAAAGTCAAATTCTGCATTTAAATGTTGTGTTTTCACAGATATAAATGAAAGAGGCCATATTTATCTTTTTTCCTGTTTTCTGAGAACATCAAGCAATTCCACTTTTCTACATGCATTGTTAACTAAACCGTGAGAGCATACAGCAGCTTTAATAGTAAAGCAATTGTGATTACATCTTGCTTGTAATTACATTTATTTCCTCACATATGTCCAAAAAGGCAAACATTAGATTGGCCTGTATAGGCATGTGCTAATGGCAAGAAAATCATCTGGCAGCTTGACAGCAAGGAAAATAGCTTACAGTCACTTAAAGTCTTTCATGTCATGGACACTTGCAAAGACTCTGAGCACTCAGGCTTTTGCTCGCATGCTTTTAAAATCGATTGCATTCTGAGAGGGGGGGAATTTGCTATGTGCAGCGGATTTGCATCTAAATAATCCAAATATGAAGAGATACAATTGGCAAGGTACGGGTGTGCGATCACAGGTTTGAAAAACCCAGTAATGGCACTCCACAGGACTAAGCTACAAATACCCATGGGCCCCGTGCTCCGCTCTGTGTTAGCCTGGCAGAAACGCCTGCGGCTGTCCACGAAAAAAAAGTGGGCAAATAAAGAGTCCCTGGTATCTGGAAGGGCTCTGAGGCTCACTTTTATCCCACATACCTTCTCACTGATTTAATTGACCTCTGTGTACAGGACAGTGCAATTCCCAGAGGGTCACAACTTGTTCCTGTTGGAACAGGGCTTTGCCAGCCCCGGCGTTCCTGGCATGAGATGACCACACTGGTGAGTGCTCTTTTCACTTTTTAACAAAAACCTGGCTAGAAATTTTACAGAGTGATTTATGACAAAGCTGAAATCACATGCATTTTCTCATGCAGTGCAGAAAAGTTTGTTATTGGAAATGATGAATGTTACAAAGTTCCTCAGAAGCTGCATATAACATTAAACTGAGCAGTTTCCCAAATACTGTCCACAAAGAGTGAGAATTTTTCAGTGTCCATATAGGCCACAAACTAGGGCACTTTGCAAGATTTTCTGAAACTAGAAGTACAGTTGTATCTTCTCTCTAGCCTGCTTGCCTTCTGCTACTGTGGCTACCAAGAATCTCAACAAATTCACTGTTTTCTCCATTGGAATAAGTGAGTGCCTCACCAGAGCAAGTACACTCCCAGAAAGTATGCCTTGATCCCATGTTAAATCTTTCCCAGATTTGTGGGCACTCACATTTGATTGCCAGTATCCATGGTCCATGAGTACACACATTATGTCCACAGCTGTAGAGATCATTACTGAAAATTTGGTCAAGAGTTGGTAAATACATGAACAAATGTTAATCTACACACTCAACTCAGCAACTAGTTGCACAAGCTTGCAAATATGTCCAATTCGATATTTTTCTTGCTTAGCTAGAGAGGAGCCACTGCATAAATCCTGCAGCCCGTGCAGGTGGTGCGACAGACAGACAGACAGACAGACAGACACATACATGGGTATAAATGACCCAGCTTCACTGACAGGGCTGGTGGTCCCCAGGTTCCTGTTACCAGATGAGCCATCAGCCCACTGGTTTTTGCTGAGTAATTGGGCTGGGCAACCATGGGAGCCAAACTAATGCTGCTACAGCCCTCCAGGCAGCATGGACAAAGAAACAGCAAAATAATAATGGAAGTTGCTCACTGGGTTGGTTGCTGTTGTCTGCAATGGTCAGGCATGTTCCAGTTTTCTTGGGGCAATAAAACTCCCAGCGAATGTTGGGCACAGTCCTGGTCCTCTTGGTAGATGTCCCTCCTCCTTTAGGTGCTCACAAAATGAGCAGTCATTAAATTTTTTAAAATGAAATTTTTGAGGGTAGCTGAGAGTCACTGCAAGTCTAAAACCTTTCTAATTTTTTTTTGTTTGTTTAGTTTAGTGTTTGGCTACTTTGTAGCTTTGTTGTGTTTATTCCCTGTCTCTCAAACCTCCCATTGAGCTGAAATCTTTCAACAGCAAGAGCACAGAGTAACTATAGTTAGTATTTATAATTTACCTCCCAGAAAAAGAGCCTAAGCTTTCTCCTCCAAGCATAATAAGGAAGTTAGGATTATTATTTGCCATGGAAATGGGAGAATGGAGGAATTAGTATGGACACAATGATAGAATAAAGGTTCATGATCTGTGTTACACTACAGAAATGAGGTTTGTCTTCTGGCTAGAATTGAGGTCAAATTACAACATCTGAGTACTGGGTGAAGAAAAGCAGAAGGTTGGACTGGAGTTTTGGTCTGTTCTCTCTGCCAGAATTTAGGCAGTGCTGAGAAATCTGCCTTTAGATCTATTTCTGGATTTGTATGCTGTGTCTCTAAGAGTTATATTAGCTTCTTCCATTCTGCCATCTGAAAATGTTAATATTTAGGGGATTTTTTTTCATAAAAACAGCAACAACATGGGAAATATTAACAGGAAACATTTTAGATGCTACAGGAAATTACAGCTGTGAAGAGTGTTTCATATTGTATTAACAGGAGATTGAATGAGGTTTCTTCCCATCCAAACTTTTAAATCCGTGAAGAGGAGGAATGTCTCTGACTCCATGTACCTGCTCTGAACGGGCATGAAATCTATAAAGAACAGGTATTATTGTTTGCTTTGCTTTCACTGGCCTGCGAATCAGCAGAAACACTTAGGTTTGAAGACAGCTGAGTTGCACAGTTCTGGGAAATGGGAATGCAGTGACAGAGACGTCAGAGCCGACAGTGTGACATCCTGATCGGGGTGCTGTCAGTGGGACACACGTGTTTGGCAGGCAGTGTTTGCTCCTGCCTGGGATCCTGCTTTCCAAAGTGGAGGATGGCCTGTCCTCTGTCCCTCACATCAGGGAGGGCAGTTGGTATTTCAGAGCTGCTCTTGTGGGACAAGGGGGCTGTAGAGCCACCTGAGTCTCCAGCTCACCACCAGCCTGAACCTGGCAGGGTCAGAGTGAGCAGTGAAGCTCCCTGAGCTGCTGGTGAAGGAAGCAATGCTGAACTTTGTTTTGTTAGCAAGCTAGCATAAGTCTAGTCTGGTTATTTCAATATTAAATTTGCAATTTCACAGTTTATATCCCTCAAGCATTATGGTGACTCACACTGGGTGACTGGTTTGCTCTCAGATCCTGCCCGTGTTCCTACATATGTGGTTTATTTTCTGACTTGATTGACCTAGAGACAATATTGCTGCTGGATGAGCCTTTCCATGAGAAGAACAATGCTGCTGGATGAGCCTTTCCATGAGAAGATGATGTGCTAGTTTGATCCTGTTTAGAAATCTCCCTAGACTCCATGCACAGAAATAGTAACAACAGCAACAAAATAATTGAGGTTATCTCGAGAGAAATTCTCTACTCTGGAAAGTGCATAAAATCAAAGATAACCTCTGCTGCTGTTGTCCCTGTCCTCAGGCCTGTAGGGAACACCAGATTCCCTGTGAGCTGAACCAGCTTTGCTCTGTTTGTAGTCTCAGACCAGCCCCTGCACTGGAGAAGTCAACACTGGCAGTGTGGGACTGTGTTCTGTTCTCCTTGGGATCGCCTGCCCTCCCTGAATATCCACTTTGCACACCCACAGGATGGCATCCCTTCTGCATGTGCTCATATCCACAGAACTGCTGTGCTCTGCAGTCTGCCAGGGGCGGATATACCTGATCTGCCTCAAGCTAACAAATCCCCCTGTGCTCAGAAATAAAACAAACCTCAGAAGGGGGGAAGTTCCCTCTTCTGAAATGATCAGATGCTATAATACAGCTTCTTTTGAGCCAAATTCTGTTGGGCAGACAGCTATTGATGTGGTCCCCATTGTCACTTAGGTATTTGGTCTATTCATTATTTTCATTTATATTGTTTATGTAGAGCACCTAGAGGCCTGTGATAAGCAAATTTCACCAAATAAAATAAGCCAACTTTAGTAGGTCAATTAGCATTCTCCAAAGATCATACGTTTTAGCAGGGAGTTTTGCAGTTTACTGCTGTTGTCTAAGGAGAAAATGGAAAGTAGACCCCTCCCCTCATATAGAGTGTCAAATATCAACTCTAAATTAGAATGTTACTTATTCTTACTGAAACTGGGAATTCATTGTATGAGCTGAGTAATCACAATGCTGTGCTCTGATTTCATTTCTGGAGATCATCCAGTGAAAACAGCCTGTTGTTACCTACTGGGAAGAAATGGGCAAATACAGTCATGTCTCTAATATGTGTACACAGTATATCAGCGCTCTCCAGGTTGCTTGCTAAATGCAGCTTAAGAATGTTCTGAGATACAGACAGAGAGATTTGTAATGAGACCTGTGCAATGTATTTCTAGTGTCTGCTGTTTTCTTTATAGTTATAAAATCAATAAAACTTTGGTGTACTAAAGAATATGGCTCAGTAATACACCGTTGCAGGCTGATGGAAGTTGTTCTGATGGGGAATTTATTTTTGATTTGAACATTATGAGCTTCCTGCTTTCCCTACTTATACAACTTCTGACTGTTTTATTGCCCCCTTCTCTTCATTTGGTTGTCCTCTTTTAGGGGTCCTCTGAGATGCTTTTTCTTCTAAGTTTTCGTCAGTTCTTTCATGATGCCTCTCTGCTTAAAACTCCTTATTTTAGGTATCTTTTGATTGGGATTGTTTTCAATGCTGAGAGTCCTAACATAAAACCAATAAATGGGTAATACTGCTGCAGCAAGACAATACAATATTTATACTTTGTGTGCCATACTGAGTTTCATCCCAGTTTACAAAGGTCAGCCTGCCTAGAGTTGGGTATTTTTTACCTTTATAGCTCATCTGAGCAAGTGATCTAATCTTTACTCACAGTTTTACTGACTTCTAGGACTTGACTTGAACCCGTTGATGTGTTTCTGGTTTGCTAATTTAGGCTTAAACTTCCTGCCAGACTCAGCCAAACCAAGCCATATGAGCTGTCTACCTTCACAGTCTGCTTTGTGTCTGCTCTTCCAGTCAGCTGTATTTGGGAAGCTGACCTTCCCAGGAATCAACCTCAGAAACTGGATTTTATTTTTTTTGGGGGGGAGGCTAAGCTTGTTCTGACCAAAGAAGTCACAGAAGAGGTTCATGGGTGGGCAGAGCAATTGGGAGAGAAGAGGGAGTAATAGGATTGCTGCTGTCTTCGAGATTCATGATCCAGGGTGAATTCCAGTGCACACAGAAATGGAGTGTGGGAGGAGCTGTGCCAGGGTAGGGTCAGGTCTGAATGCTGGGGTTCAGAGGTTTGGAGGCTCTACTTCTGGAGTTTTGCCTCAGGGGTCTTGGTGTAAGTGATCAGCAGATCTGTCTGTTAAGGGAACCTTTATCTTCTCTCTGGCACTGCAGAGATGGTTAGTGATTCCAGACCCTGAAAGGTATTTATGTTTCTGACTGCAGCTGATTTTGGTGTGTTGAGTGATGATGACAAATGAATTGGTAATGAATCCATGAAAGTCACACAGCTCTTGTTGTTCAGAGAAGAAAAACCAACTGAAGAAAGGAAAACCACCATTTAAAAGATATGCAGAGTGACTACATTATTGTAAAATGTGAAACATTAGTTTTTTCTAAGAAATGTGGGTCTTGAGTACCTAAAGCAGTTCTTAGCTTTTACTCAGCTAGACTGAATTTTTCCCTTGGTTGCTGGTGTTGTTCATCAGCCTCATCATACAGTGACTGTTTCTCTAAACCAGAACTTTTCCATTACACTCATAGATATTTTTGCTTCCTGCCTTATTTATTCACCAGTCATACAAAAATCATCATATACTACATTGCAGTCCAAATATTCTATTTGTAATGATAATGCATGAAATTCGTGATTGTGTTAGACTCTGGAAGCTTGTCCTTTGCTCATGCCACAAAAATCATCCTCAAAGAAATTGCTGGTGGATTCAGAACTTAATGATTCTTATCAGTGCTGAGAACCAAGCCAAGAAAATTAGATACACAACAACCAACTCCATCCCAATAACCTCAGCTACATCCAACTGCTAATACTGTATTGAAAGACTTTTACTGCTAGAATGTGAAATACCCAGCCCAAGTCAAAACAAAACTGAGAACCAACTACCACCCTAAATCTAGTGAGGTTTTATCTAATTTTTTTCCTGGGATATAATGAATTAAACATAGTATGAAATGCAAAAAGGTTACATTGAGACATATAATATTTGAAGGTTTAATTCATTTTTCTAGTGTATAAGACACAAGGCTATTAAATTTTTAAAGCAGTGATCTCCTGAAGTCCCTACTTTATGTGGGCTTTCTTCATAAAGATAAATGGTTTCCTTGCCAAATCAAATGCAGATTTGAAACAAATTAAGTTAATGTTCAATGGTACAAGGTAGAATGGATGGGGGAACTGTTTTATTTTGCATTGTAATAACCATATACACCTAAATCAATAGCTGTGGAAAAAAAAAGGCAATAATATCACGTAACTGCAGGAAATGAAATATAGTGAGATGAAGGGGGGAGCGGGTTGCAGAATGAAAGGATTTGTATTGGAATAATGACATTTCATTAAAAAGGGAAGGAGTGCTATTGAATATAAGTCCATACCAGTAAATTCTATTTCTTATAATAACACTTGAGATGAGTTAAAGTTTCCCAAGTATTGTGATAAAGTATCTTGCTGGATTCCTTTCTTATATTATGCCGTAATTTTATGTTAAAAGAAAAATTTGAAATGTTAAAGAGGCAGTGCATGTTTTCTAAAGTGCTTTCTATTTCTCCTAATGTTTCATTTAACTTGTTATATTATCCTGTGCTCCCACAATCTGAGCAGGAGGAAGTTTATCAGTTTCGTTCTTCTGTAAGCTCGTATTAAAGAAACAAAACAAAATGTGAATCTGGCAGTGGTGAAAGGCATTGGATTGGGAGTCCTGGGGATTAAAGCCCACTGTTTATCTGCAGCACAGGCTCAGGCTGGTGAGTAACAATGAGGACTGAGAGAGGGTGAATCTCTGCAATACAGGGATCAGGTTCCTGCCTGGTGCAAATCAGCAGCAGTCAGGGCTGATACCCTGGGTGATGGTACTGAGCAGGACTGGATGCAGACTTTTTCAAAGCATTTCACAAAGAAATTGTTTTTCCTCTGAAGTTAATGGCAAAAATCCCATTGATTTCATGGAAGTAGGGATTTTACCCTTGTTTTTATTTTTTGTCACACTGAAGTCTCCCTGAAAGACTCTCCAGATAAAAAGGAAAATATTCCATGTGCTTCACTTCAGTCACTTCCCCGATTTGTTTCATTCTTTTGAGGTTGCCCACAAAGGGAAGAGTTCCACTGACTGGGCAAACTGAGAGACACATGTGGCTGCTGGAAATTAAACTGATACCCTGCCGTTCATGTCCCATGTGTCAGATCAAGAGGAGTTCATTAGAGGGACAAATCCATTTGTTCTTTTGTGGAAAGAGTATCCGCTGAAACAGGAACGTGGGTGTGTGGGCACCTCTGCTGAACCTCTGCCAAGCAATCATCTGGAAAATCACTTGTAGTAGTAAGGGGTGTATAGGATTGTAAGGAAAGTAAGATTGACAGTGTCATAATACTTCTGTATCAGTGATAGAAACGTTGTGGATCATGGATGTCATCTGTGTCAGAGCTTCTCTCTACCCTTCCCCGACACTGTGTGCAGACTACATGAAAATGTTGTTATCTCTGTCAGCTTTTGAACTCTGTCTTCTTTTACCAAAACTCTAAAAATGCCATGGCAGGGAGGGTCTTTGTGAAATGGAAACAGAGCTAGACCTATAATTTTATATTAATAAGGAGAAGTTTGGAACTTAGCTGTAGTTCATAGAGCTGCCTATGGCTGGGTACAGAGGAGCCCATCATGAGAACATGGTACCTCCACATAGTCTCCACGAATTCTCCATGAATGATGCTATCCTCATGCCATAATATCCTGTCCTAATCTGGTTCCTGTGGGGTATTTCTGGCAATTATCAAAATCGAGTAGTGCTTCACTTAGATCTCCTGGGCTCATTATGCAAATTTAATGTGGTCAGAAATGCATGAAAATCCAGGGGACATTTGGATAAGTCTTGGCTTTTTGTTTGGGGCCTTAGAAATTGTTGCATCTTGCCTCCCTGTCATAGAAGAGGTATTTTTGTGCAGAGCTTGTGACTGAAATTCTTTTGAGCAGACATCTGAACAATCCTCTGTGCACAAAGGATGAGACTCGTCCATACACACACAGCTCAGCATCCTCCTGTCCCCAGTGCAATTTGCATCTGTGCTGTTCCTCCTTATACCCTGCACAGCCAATGAACCATCCCTTTGTGTGAGCCAGTGGGGGTCTTGCTTTGAGTTATTTCTGTAGTCATAATCAGCTCTGTGCTTCACTTGTTGGTTCATTTGTTTCAATAAGAATGGGCAAAGCATTCTCAGGCAGATTTCAGACCTCATTCAGTTTGAAGAGTCTCATCCCTCTGAGCATTATGAAGAGGTACATAACTGTACTTGAGGTTGTCTCAGTTCCTTAGTCTGCTTCAAAATAAGATCCAAAGTGGAGCTTCCCAAAGCAAATCCGCTTTTCAGAGCTGCATATTGTGAAATTGGTACCCATCTCTACCAGCAGGTCTTGATACTGTATGCTAAACAATCCTAATAATGTACCTTACCTGAGTGTGTCAGAGGCTGCACTTTTCATGCAAAAAGTATCAGCTTCAGGAACATTATTTATATTCTCTGCTTTCACACATTCATCAGCTAAGGTGTCACCAGATTTTTGCCAGGGGTAACTAATAGCATCTGAGGAGATTTGGCTGTCTCCCACTCAGGATATGAGTGAAAATGAAATATTTTTTTAAAAATAAAAAAATGTCACCAAATATATCCTCATCCTCAAATATATGGCTCTCATCAAAAATGCCACAGAGAGTTTTATTTTAGAATATGTACAACTAATCAACCTCTGATTTGTGCATTGTTATCACATTTTCAGATCTCTATTTCCTCTGGATGTGGGATGTGATCCTTTCAAATTGGTTTTAATTTTACTCCCCATGAAATTAATTATTGACAAGTCCCAGAATCTGAGCCACTCTAACCAACTGTTCATGGATTTGTCATGTACACGTACCAGTAAAATTCACAAGTCACATTGTACTATGAATTGTATAAGTCAGTTGGAGAATAGAAAGAGTGCTGCATGGTTTGTCTGAATAATAAACACAGTTGTAATGGCAAACATTCACTCTGAACTTTCCAAGAACATCTTGTAGCATAAAAAAATTTACTGCAGAAATTCTCAGATAGTGTTTTTAGATAATGGTTAAATGTAAGAATTTCACTGTGTTGCAGCAACAGTAAAAAAAAGATGAAATATATTGAATAAAGATTTTATTGTGAGTTATTTGCTCAGCTCTGTAGCACCATCAATTTTTTCTCCCTATATAAAAATAATGAAGTCAATAAATGTGTTTAAGTGACCTCTGAGACTTACAAAAAGGATGTTATGAGATGGGTGAATACTGGATACAGTATTTCATTCAGATGCTGAACAGCTGTTGTGCTAGACAATGCTGGCATCCTATTTTTCACCCCTGGTGCTAATGCAAATTGTGCTTTGATTGTATTTCTATTCTATCATATTGTGGGAATGTGAAAATGACTGTTGGCCTGTCAACCCTCGTGTCCCACCTGGTTATGCCATTTGCTAATGTGTGAGAGCAGACAGTCCCTCAGAACCTCGGTGACCAGTGTGGGAGCCTGCACACAGCCTGGTGCCTTCCCTGGGCTACAGCCTCTTCCCAAAACCATTGGGCCATGTTGCCCTGATGACTCCAACAAAGGTATGAATGGTTACCTGTTTTGTTTTTCCCCTCCCTTGGAAAAGTAGGTTTTATTCAAATGCATTTAAAAACACCTGGACTCTATCCTGTCTCCGTCACTGTTAATTGTTCCTTCTCTTTTCCAAACGACTGATCCCAGCTTGCTGCACATCATGTCAGTGAGCAGCAGAGATTTGTTAGGGACCAGAATTGCTTGTGTGTGTTACAGAACATCCCCCATGAATCACAAAATGGGAGGGGACGACCCTTGGTGCTTCCCTTCCCTCTGTGGTTCTCCTGTGAGGTTGCCTGCCCTGGTGTCTGTCTTGTCATCAGTGCTAGTGTTCACAGAAACTGTACAAGTAATTTTCAAGGAAATATACAAATTAGCACTTTAAGAGTACTTCTCATGCAGATTTAATATGTATACCTGTGGTGACATTTTCCTTTGTAGGATAATGACAAAGGAAATATGCGTTAACATTAACAATTAACATTATGATGAGGATTCTGTGTTTGCTTAACCACATATTCTATATATTTTCTCTGAGTTCAGTATTTATTTTCTTTTTAATCTGACATCTTCAAAAGCATGCACACACCTTGTCACTTACAGAATGGCCTCTGTTGTAAATTGACTGAGAGTGTGTGATTTGCCCTGGAGCATCTTTTTTAAGTAATTAGTATAAATCAGTCAATAGATTTGTGTTAGTGACACCTGAAAAATTGCAGTAGTTTGGAAAACACTGCACTCTATTATATGTTTTCCCCTTTAAGTGCCATTGGTTTAAAATGTGGGAGAATTATCCATTTTAAAAAGTAGATCACTAGTTCTTAGGTTAAGCAGCTTTTGTTTTATTCAGCATTTATTCAGGAGACAGTTGACACTTCCTGCGGATTTCTTTTTATTTCATGGAATCATAGAATCATCGACCCCTTTGGGTTGGAAGGGACATTAAAGATCATTTTATTCCAATGAGACACCTTCCACTTAAAAAAAGGACTGTCACAATCTTGTTCCACAAGCTGCTCCCACTGTACATAAGGACAGAGAAGGATCCTTTTGACCTGCATGCAAGTGACCTCTTCAAAACAAAGTTGCTCATGCTCTGGAATGTTCCAGCTTCTCTGTACTGCACTCTCCTGCAGTTGCTGAGTTATGGTGGTGGTGACCCAAGGCTCTCCTTAATGTGGGAAGCAAGGGAAAGATGCTGGTTGTAAGCAAGGGATTGGTGGTGTCAGCTACAGAGTGAGGGGTTTGTTAGCCAAAAGGCAAGTTCCAATGTCCATTTTGGCATGCTAGTGGGTCATTCAGGCCTGTCAGGCTCCAGTTTAACCTCTTGGCTGAACTTCTTTCATCCATAATCCTTGGATGCTTCTTTGCCACTTACTGAATTCTTGCTTGTTGGTTCCAGCTTTTTTTTTTTTTTTTTTTTAAAGGGAGTGGGATATCATTTCAGTCTCTGCCTGTGTCAGATTTTGTGGTTTTGCAATTCTGTGTTTCTGTTTTCTTTTCAAAGTAAGTCTGCCCTTCATAACCGTGGGGAAACTGTCTCCAGTGAGGCTGACTGCCATGAGAAATGCTCTCAGAAGCACTTCTAGGAGCCTCCACTTCTTTACACTCATGTCCTAGAGTCCTCTAGCTTGTTATTTTGGTGAATAACTAGAAATAGGGTGTTTTAATAGTTTAGACAATTTAATCAAAACTGAAAATAGTCTTAGATCCTGAATAGGTACCAGCTTTGAAAATGCTGATTACAATAGCTCTCTCATCACCAACATAAACCTTGCCTTCCTTTCTAGCCGTGCACAGAAAACAAGCTGTTTAGACAAAATAAAACGCCAGGAATTTTTTTTTTTTTAAGATCTGTAATTAAGCAATCATAACAGCCCTTTAAATAAATACAGCTTGCATTTACATTTTAACATGCACTTCTGGTGTTTGTTTAACTTTATTTCTTTTTCACCCCATTTTAACATAATGGAAAAAGTACAGCAGGCTCCTGAGTGCCTCCACTGCCCCAGCCTGTCACAGCCTGAGAGCTGTTCCTGGGAGCCCTCTGGACTCAGGCTGGCAGGATGCCTGGTGCTGTCACTGCTTAGCAGAAGTGGGTTTGAACCGAAAAGCCAACCATTTAGAAAGGCACATTGTTCTGCCCATCCCCAGATCAGAATCTATTAAAGTGATTAAAACTTAATTGTGATCAGAAATTATGCGTGTTCGTCTCAGGCCTCGCTGCAGAAAGTTCAGTGTTCCTTGGAGTTGGAGATCTGGGCTGGTTTTTCACACGAGCTCAGCACACACCAGCTCTTGTGAGAACTACAGGGCTGCTTCTCAAGATTGGATGCCTTTGAAAATCTGATCATGTCACTTTATTTATTTATGTAGATTTGTGCATGCACAAATATATACAACATGCCCAGAAACAAGCACGCACACATACATGACAGCTCTAGGGTCTGGATTTTCAAAGGAGCCTGGGAGGATTCAGTGAGAGATGGGTGTCTAATTAAAATTCATATCCTTCCTGCCTTTGGCATAACTTAAGCCTACAGCTAAGTTAATACCAAAACATGGCTAAAGGGCAGCAGGATAATTCAGTAAAACCTACAAGAAGGAAGCCAGGCAAATTAGCCTTCCTTTCACCAGCCTCACATTTTCCCATTTCTTTTCAAAGATGGAAGTAAAATCACAAATGAAAGCCAAATCTCTTTAAGACACTGCCCTTAGGTGGGATGCTTTAGATTGTCTGGGGTCAGGACCTATCTCTGGTTATTTCTGTGTATAGACAGCAAAAAGTGCCTGATTTTTGTTGGGACTTCAATGTCACATTTGCACTGGTGTATGAAAACCACAGCCAGGTTACCAAGGACTTTTGGACACCTGTAAAATCATGGAAACTGTTCATCTTCTCCCTTCTATATACTGCAAACCAAAAAATCAGACAAAAAAGCCCCCTGGTTTCGGATTTCCCAGAATGTTGTTCCTTATCAACATGAACAAAAAGAAAATCCTGCATCCTGGAAAATGTTTTGCCAAGCCAACATTTTTTATGATAGTGCATAATACAGTTTACAGCCCTGGTTCCAGGAGGGAGGAGGGCACTGAGTTTAGTGCCCAGCATCTCTGCTTTATCCAATGCAGATACTCCAGACAGCCCATAAGGGTAAAAAAATGGAAAAATGGAATGCATTCTTAAGAAAGTCTTTCACACCAGCATGGATTTTGAATTCTTTGCTGCCCAGGATATATCCTCAACTGGTAATTTGGCAAAAACAAATAGAGAAGATAATTTTTGTTCTCTGGAGACCACTGTGGGGAGGGAGGAATCTGAATGCCCCTCTTTTCTAGCCTGGATGAGAAACAGATTTGTACACCTAGAACAGAATTGTTTCTCCAGCTGCTGAATTTTAAAAGAATGTGGCTGCAAATACATTTTGCAAGAGATGAAATCTTTCTGTTTTCCTTAGAAAAGATTTACAGGATTGGGCCTCTAAGGAGAGACTTTTTAATTCATGTATCCTGCCAAGGCTTAATAAGAAGTCAGTACCAAATCAGTGTTCCTCAGCTGATACTTGGCTATCCAAGGAGACAAATCATGGCATGGGGTGACACATGTGGGCAGATGTCAGTTTGCTACCTCTGACCAGAAGTACAGGACCCCTGAAAGGGATGAGGGCCTGGCTCCCAGTTTAGCATTTTTCCTCATGGAATCTGCCTGAGTTGTATTTAACCAGGGGCACTGAGCCCCAAGGGAGAGCATTTCACAACTAATAGGGTCTAGTGTTTTCTTTCCTGTTTGTTGGTGTCAATCTGTGGGTTTTTTTAGTGTGAGCTGCTTTATGGACTTAGAAGGAATGAATCCCAAACCTCTTTCTTTTCCAGAACTGATCAGATTTGCTGCAGTTCTCTCACTTGGGCTCTTGGATGGTACTGACAGTGGAGAACGGATTTTTAATTAAAGGGAAAAAAGGTGTTAACAAATACCTTACATCAAAGCAACTGGTCTCTAACCTGAGTAGCCCGGGATGCTTGCCCCTGCTAGGCTCTTGGACAAACACACTTCACCACTGTGATCTTAAGAGGCTGAAGTATCTTTCAGACAAGCTCATTCCTTAGACTTAATTAAAACCTAGTTCGCTCCTTTATTCAATTTATGAGGCCTAGGCAGTAGGATTAAGCGATTACAGGCAAAAAGCCCCATTTGTGAAACACTCATAAGCTCAAGCTGCTAGACTGCTCAGTTGTACTCCATTAAATTAATAAGGAATGAATAGACTGATCCATTATGAATAAAGCTGTGGGGAGCCTCAGCATTGCCTCAGACTCTCTGCACACTCCTTAGAGAACATTTGTGCAAAATGATTATGTTCATATTCATTCAATTGGAATTCTATAAAAGTGGAATGCATAAATTACTCTAAAGATGGGGAGTTTATCTTAAACATTAACTATGTGTGTGAATTAATAAGACTATTATAAAACCATTAGCATTCAGTGTATTTACCTACGTATGCTGCATACCTAAACTAAATTCAACAATTGTTCCTAATTGCTATTCTTGTTGTGTGATCAAGCTGTGGTTCATTTTCCCTGGTAGTCATAATATTTATGAATTGCAGTTCTTCCTGTTAAAACTTCTCAATCTCCCCTTTCCCCCTCCAGCCTTTCACTTGCTCCTGCAGTTTTTGCATTGGGAAGTGAAAGATCAACAGATGCTTACAGATGTGTTAAAATAAAACACTGGCTATCACCTGCAAGTATACATGTCAGTCAAATCTTTATCTTTTACAGAGTATTAGTTGAAGAAGGATGGCAGTGACTCCTGGGCGAGTGTCCCCTGAATCTGCTGCTGTTCAGCAGAATTCCAGTTTCAAATTACAGAGGGTACAAAACTCATCCACCATTCTTTGCTGTGTTGTGAACGTGCACAGTCTGTTTCCTCTGGAAGAACTCCAAATGAAAGGTAAAAAGTAATACCAAAATGAAGGGGTGGCTTGATGGAAAAAAAAAAACCCCAAACAATTTTTAGAGGACTTGGCAAACAAGGAGTTAAAATGAATGAACACGGGTTAGTTGCTAAGGTTATAAAAGCAAGTGCTCAAACAGACAGTGGGAGGGATGTGCTGCAGGGTGAGAGAAGGGCTCAGGGCTGAGCTGCTGGGACAGACACTTTGAGCAGGCAACCTTTCCTCCTGCCCTGCATCTCCCTTGCCGTCCTTTGACACTTTCTGACCGGAGCAGCAGACCCTGTGGGGCTGCAGAGTGGATGCACCAGGGACTGGGCTGAAGCAAAAAGCCTGCATTATGAGGGCTGACTCGATGTGATCTCCGTGGGATGGCAGCCAGGCGGATCTAGGCACGGTGTTATTTTCAGAGCTGCTCCTGAGCAGAGTGAGGAAGTTACATGTTAACACAGGTTAGCTGCCATGTCTGACCTTCATTGTTCCCAGTGGAAGCAGTGACAGTCTATTAGTCCTCCACAAGGGATATCACTGTCTCACAGCAGCTCTGAAAATCCCCCAGGACACTCCTGGAACAACAATAATTCTGCAAGAGTTCACACAACGTTAGAGTTCTGTAAAATGTTTGTAACAAATCTTGCCTGGATTGGAGAGGGGGATGTGGTGGGAAGGGGGAGAGGGATGGCTTTGAACTCAGCTGCATTTGAGAGGAGACACTAACCTTGCAGGCAAGTCAGACCAGGTGGGACTTGTGCAACAGGAAAATCTTGCTAATTCTCTTGAAATGAAACAGCCAAATAGATAAAAGAAGGTGGAAATTAGTTTTTTAGCTTAATCTTTCTTCTGAAGTAGAATATCAACCTTGAAATCTGAATTTTAAAGTGAAAGACAAAGAATTTAAACAGTGAAACTCGTAGGGGCTAAAAGCCAAAGAAACCAATTTTCAGCTGAACATTTAGGAAATGGAGTGACAGAGTTTTAATACAGCTTATAGGAAGTAGAATCTGAATCAAAGTATGATGGCCTTTGATACAAAAATAATGCTATGCATGGTGAAGTAAGTCTGTAGGTTTTTACACATTGAGTAGCTGCTAAAATCTTTTCATGGCTGTACTTTTAGAATAAAAGGGTAGGAGTAAAGAAACTCTTAGGTCCACTACTGGATTTCTTAGACCTGATCTTTTTCTCTTTGGTTACCTTAGTCTTTCCAACATGTTGTACCTTTCATATGTTCCTGCAGCCTGGGGCACAGTTGTGTGGTGTGCCCTGGCCTCAAACTCAGCACAACCTGGGGGTGCCCAGAAGGACACAGGTGGTGCCTGTGCATGGATAACCTGACCAGGTGTCCTAGGATTGAGTAAAGATAAACGTGGGCTGTGTTCAGGGTAACCTCGGCTTGGTGCTCTGGAGATTTTTCACCTGGGAGGTGTACCTCAAGGCACAGAGTTACTTGATGTCATTAGGGCCCCTGGATGACTTAATCCAGGCTTGATCGAAAGGATTAATAAATGAATTCTTGACAGAGCCAGCATGTGAAGTCTGTATTGGAGAAAGGCTTATTCCTTGGCCTGGCTCCAAGAGAAACTAATCATCATGAACTTCATGCGGATTTACGATTATTCTTTCTGTAGGAAGGGTTAGGCCAGCACTCCCTGGCAGTGGTGGAAGGTCTGCAGAAAAGGAGAAAGCCAAACGCACGGGGGACGAACATTGTATGTGGGCTCGTTTCCCTGAAACCCTTCCCTTGGATTTTCTACATTTTCATGGAAAACTGGTGTAAGAGCACTATCATGTATTAAACCAGATAGAATCGTTACGCTCCTCTCAACTCCAGGAGACAGAAATATCATACAGTCTTATTTTTCCAAGGGAGATGATATCACGGAATAAAGTGATAAGAAAGAAAGCTACCGTGATAGCATGAAATATGTCCACTGGCTGCCTTCAGCACAGTAATCTTTTATGTTCAAACTATTACTCAAAGTAGGGATTATTGAAATGCTGTTCTTCTGTGGCGCTCTCTTGGGTGATCTGTGGAAGCCTGTGGAAGTCAGTGAAAAGAATCTTATCATTTCTTCTTTTTCCTTAAAAAAATGGTAATAAAATAATCTATCTATTAAATTTCAGAGCACATATATACATGTATTGGAAATGCAGTGTGATAGTGGGGGTTTAAAAAGTGCTGTTTCATTATCAGATTTCTAATATTCTTTTAAAATATCCAGGAAAAAAAAGGAAAAACTGCAACTTGTTCATCCAGAATTTTGGGCTTTCATTTTTTTTTTTTTAAATTGGAAGCTAGTTGAAGACATTTTGCACTATTTCCAACAGAGCCTTTGTAGATATGCTTGGATTTGTGAGGTTATCTCCTACTCATAGGATTTTGTTAAACAAGGTTGTGGAACAGTCATTAAAATTAAGACCAAAGCTTTGTCCAGGAGGGTTTGAGATAGCTTTTTGCTTTTTCTTTTTAATGCTAAATTTTTCACATTAAAACATTATTTTCCTGCCTTTTACACACAAAAAAGGACATAATGAGGGACAGAGGTAATAGAGGGGCTGCAGAATTCTTTCGTTTTATAAGGCAACAGACCAGTGGTCTATAAGATCCAATATCTGCCCCAAAAGAAAATTAAAATCACTTGGTCAGCCAGGCAGTGCAAGATGACCAGAATTCCGTGATCCCTGTGTATGATTAGGGTATTCCTAGTCATGGGGATTGATAATCCTTGTGACTTAAGCTAAATAGTCAAACTACAGATGTTACTACTTTGCAGATTCTGCATTATTTGGATCTCATTAGTGTGTGACAGGGTTTATGAGCTACAAGATGTGTGATGTGTGAATGGGTGTACAAGGACAGGGAGTGGCTCCCACTTGTGGGGCTGTGTAAAGGCTGAGTTAATTTTGCGCACATGCACTAATTAGACATGAAATCCAAGATCAACTTTTTGAAAGGCGGATTTGATAAGTGGTAGTACCCTGGATAATGCCCTCATGAGTATATGTGTCCCAGGATATTCGGTTTCCCTGTGTTGTTATGATATGTGTGGATTTTGTGTGCTCAAAACCACCAATTCCACCATGACATGGAAACAGCAGAGCCACTGCATGTGGAACTGAGGAATCATTTCCTCCTGTGCTCAGGACAGGTATTTATTTAACAGTTGGCCATAGAAAATTAAGCAAGGTGATTTTTCTAGTTATGGGATGAAGGAGAGAGACCTAATTATTCTGTCATCTTCGATAACCTTTTTGGGCACTACAGACCACTCGCATTCCTTAAGATGGTTGGATAAAACATTCCTGTCCAACTTCCTCAAGGAGATTCCTTCCTGGTCTCAGTGAAGCAACAGGTAATGATATGGACACACTTAATAGACTTGTCTTTAGATGTTTTGCATTCCAGTGTTAACATATCTGCCCCCTTGAAAGCAAGCAAAATGCTGAGGAATAGCACCACCCATTCTTAAACATCACAGGAGTCTCAAGGAGGAGACTTCAGTAATAGTTTTCTCTCTTGGATGTATGCATTTAACTGTATGATCAGCCTGGGCCTATGGGAGGTGTAGAAACCCAAGCCTAGAGGGTTTGAACCACCCTCCTCTATGAAAGTCTCATGAATGCAGGCTGGAGCTGAGGTAGAAGAAGAGGTATTTGATGTGTGAGGAGCCACTATGTCCCCGTATGTCCCTTTTTGTCTGTCACATTCACTGTGGTGCTTGCTGATAGAAATCAGTGGGAATCCTTCTAAAGTGGGGCTTCAGTGGGTCTTTTAGTAAATTGACTTCACTCAAAAAGTACTTCTGATGAAAGTACAGTGTGGTCAGGGGAGGGATAAAGGTCACCTTGGTAATAAATGATAGCTATGTTGCAGTCTAGGGGGTAGTTCTAAGGTTTTCCAAAGTTTGAATAGGGATAAGTGGCCTGCTAGGTAATTTTCCATTTCTTGTAATATCTTGCCTTTTTTTGGCCAATTTGCCCTCTCCCTACATGCTCTATTTTGGCCACTTTTCCTGGAAGACTGCTAGGAACCCAGCATGTACTAAAGGCCTGCAAATCAGATGATCATGCAACAATGATTTTCCAGCTCCAACTGCATGTGTCTCCGACTGCCTGGTGCAAGCAGGATTCTGCTGGGTACCCAGAGTGTCACACCAGTCCCAGTGTACTGACATTTTGTTGTCCTGTGGCTGTATCATGAATTAAGGGTTGAAGCCACACTGTCTCTGCTGGTCTGCAAGCACGTAATTCCAATGAGCAGTATCCCCCACAGGGTAATAAACTCTTTAATAACAGTAATGTAGCAACCACAATAATGAAAAAAGTGATTACATTCTACATAAAAATATAAAAGCTCATTTGATCCTGAGGTCTCCAGTGGCACATTACCTGGACTTTTATTTAAAATATAACATTTCTTACATCTTATTCAGGTCCTTTGTTAACACTAATATAAAACACCAGTAAAATTGTCACTGGGGGAATTTAATAAGGAGTGGGTATGGCTCAGTGATGCACGCTGCTAATTCTGAGTCCTTCCACGAGTCTAATCTAGAGAAACACAAGATCTGGTCTGCTTGAGTGTTTCAGTACTGAGCCCCACTTTGCATATGCAAGGCAGATCAGAAGATCCCTTCTTTAGAAGCAGGGCTCTTTCCTAAAATAGGAGTGCTTCTACAAGCACATGAGTTACATGAAATGTGAGAGTCCCTTCTTGTACTTTTACTTGCTCTTCATTCTTGATGGTTTCCCTGCAAATCCAGGCTAACTCCAGAGATCTAGAGTGACACCAGGGGGTTTTCTTCCAAGCATATGTCAGGGGTTCTGAAAGCAGAAGGCAGCCAAACCTTGGTCTATAATCCACCCTGCTGTATTTCTGTTATGTCTAATACTGTGAGGAAACCAACCCTACTAAGGATTGCTTTCCTCCCCCTATAGATAGTACAGACATTCCTGAGCCCATGGGCAGATTTCAAAAGAATCAGAATTCCAGCAGCAATTTTTTTTTTTTGCACTGTCCCTTCTTGTAATCTGTACAGTTGAGCACAAATATATTCAGACTTTTCCCATTTCCTTTATTTTTGTGTCAATACCATATTATTTCCTGCTGGAGACTCTAGCTTTCCCATCATGTCGCTGAGGAATTAATCCCCTGCTCTGTAAATAAGAACATATGGCAAACCATTAGTCATCAGCCAATGCCTGGACACAGTTTTGTTCTAGAAAGTGGGCTGGCCAAGAAGGTGAGTGGAAGGATGGGGTTTTTAATTGGAGTTTTTATCAGGGTTTTAGATGTTCTCAAATCAGAGATGAATCTGGAGATTTAGAAAGTGCGTGAGCAGGTAAAGCGCATTAGCAAATCCCCCTGTGAGGTTTAACAAGGTGGCCTTTGAGGTTGTGATATAAAATAAGCCTCTACCTCCTTTTGTTTGGAAGCTTCACACGTTTTCTGAAGCTGAGGGCCTGCCTTCGCTTCTAAGTGTGCAAATTGCTTTCTGTCAAATGGACGCAAACTAAATTTAGGTAAATTGCTCCTCTTTTTTCAAGTCTATGAATGTGTTGACTGTCATTCCAGGAGCTCCCTGAAAAATTTGTTGGCCATTTAACATCATCTATACCTCCTCCACACATGATACAGTCTCTCCAGCAGTTGGCGAACCCACAGGAAATGTCATATATGTTGTAATTCTCTCTGACCTTGTTCTTCATCCCATTCTTTGATCATATCCACTGCTTGTCTCACTTGATGTGTGTGGTCAATCACAGCTCTAGGGTAAGGATTGCCTCTGTTTTAATATGCAAATAGATATGTGATGCAATAGGACTGGTGTTTCTGGATGTTAATGAAAAACAAACACATGATGGCAATCAAGGCAATGGACTGCCTGGAATGGAGGTAAGAGAGGGGGATGCCTTTTCAAGGTAGCATCTGCCAAATATCCTTTTACCTGAAGAGAAAGAGAGAAGTCCCCACAAAGAGAGTCATGTTAGAAAGCTTTCTTGTGTTCCTTTTCATGAGTGACTGCAGCATCAGCCAAGGTTTTTAAACATCTTTGTTTTTTTGAAGTGATGAGCCTTTTAAAAATAATATTGCATGGGTAGCCTTGGTGAATAGAAATTGAGAGAGATGTGCTACTGTGCTTGTTCTCTTACTAGTCATCGACTTGAAATGCTCACAAAAGGAATAAAAAGTACATTTGCCTTGTTAATACAATTTGTATTACATATTCATAAACCATTTCATAAAGCTCCCAAGGAAAAATTCAATTGTACTGAAAGCACATAATGGTAGAGCGGCCATACAGAAAACAAGCAGCATGTTGCAGAATTAACTGCACAATGAATGAAATGCAATGTCTATAATAAACCCATTCAGATATAAATTATGGGAGAGTAGATGAAATGTTTGTTAAGCAATAAAGCTTGCAACCGTACATATGAAATTGAATGGGATTTATCATAAAATATTGTGGAGGATACAGTCTGAATATGTGTTACAAATTGACTGAATTAAAAATAATCCAAGGAAAGCAAGCTTTTGGGAGACTGAAAATTTTAGGAAATGAGTTCATAAGCTGTTTAGCTCTGACCCAAAGTCCCCCGGTGCCAAGAAAAAGAGAGGTAAGAAAATAAGAACAGAATAATTTCTTAGAGGACCGCAGTTATGTTGTCTTAATTTTAACCTCCTAAATTTTGTCCAATAATCAGATTCCCTGTTGAACTAACAATATCTCACTGGAGTAGAGGGTAGAGAATTTGGCCCAGCAGTGTTTGGTTAGTATGATTTACAGTGGAAGATTTTTTTCCCCCCAAACTATTTATCCCAGTAAGGCTGTTGTACTGAGGGCTGGATAAATGATATTTTGGTTGGAACTTAAAGAGATATGTGGTATGTTTTCCCAAAAGGCTTTACCAGATATCTCAATACAAACAACAGAGTTGCTGAAGAACACATTCTGTGGGATTCCATACCAAGCTTGACTGAAGTCCACTTCTCAAAATGACAGAGCCTACACTTTTGCTCAATTTTTGAAAATTGAAAATACTTACAGTTTTTACAACATGATGGAAATATTGTACTTGTAAACAAGAACCAAGAGAATCACTAAACCCTTAGAATTAAATTTAAAATTCAAATAGATGTTTATGGGGTAGGAGGATAAAAAGAGTGCATAATTTCCAATCACAAATAACATTTGTAGCTATGGAAACATAGGACAGCCTAAGAAAAAGAGAGAAATAAGAGCTCTAGAATCTGGGCCTGAGAGGGTTAAGAACATTATCCCTTTTCTTAATCTTACCTAGATGCTTTTCAGGTCTTTTCTCTCCTTTTGAAGTAGTGAATAATGACCATTTTTCAAAGTAGCTAAATATATACAAAGGAATCTGGAAGCCAGAATACAAAGTAGTGTTTCTGTAGGGGCTTTAAGATGGTTGCTCTGATTTACAGAGAGAAGATCCTTCCCCTAGACTAGAGGTGAGTGCAGCCAAGTGACATGGCCTTTATAGGTCTGTTGACCCTAAGATCATTTTGACTGTAGGTGTGTGTCACTGTGGTGACATTATGATAAAGTTTGTCACACTGAAGGAGTAAATACATAATTTCACCCTGAGTAACACACCTGAGTCACCAGTAGACCTCCTTTAATCTCTTTGCCTATGCAGCCCAACAGAATCCTTTTTGGTTTGACTCTGCTGCTGTTTAATAAATAAAGGGGTCCCCCTCCTCAGAGCCACAAGGAAAAAACTCTTCCAGTTGTTATCCGGCAGCGTTTTAATTCCAAGAGATAATGCTGAGCTATTTCAATGGATCGTTATTGCAGAGTTAAATATAAGTAAGTGAGGAGAAATTAACTCAAGTAGACTCCATTTTGCCTCTCTGCTGAATGGATGTATTTTCCCCATGTGTAAGAGATTCTGTGGATTTTTTCCTTCCCTTTTTTTCACGGGAAAAACCACACCGAGTACAAACATACATCAGAGTCCCGCAGTGTATCAAGGGGCACTGGTAATCCTACCCTTTTAAGAAACGTGGCATGTGCCCAGCACTGTTGGATTGCATTTTATTTGTAGGAATACAGGCTATGAAAACCCTTTTCCTTACTGAGGAAGAAAAGCCTGTTAACTTGTCAGCCTGCATCTGAAAGGCCAAGGGTTCAAAGCTGCTCATCAGTGTTGGTTGACATTCCCCCTTAGAGCCTTTGGAAGTATCAAGTTTGCCAGTTATTGACTGCATTGCTGAGTTATCTGTTGTATAAGCACAATTTCCATAAAGGACATAAGGCCAGGGACATGTTCACGAGGCGTTTTAAGACATGGTTGATTTGATTTTCTCATTTCTTGCTTTCTCTAAACATATTTTTCTCAAATATTAAATTGTAACAATATTATTGATTGTGTTCTGCTCATGGAGCAATACCATCTATTTGGCTTTTTACATTTTTTTTCTTAATGATTTGCTCAGTGTGGAAAGAGGTAGAGGTGATGAAATACCTTTGTACCTTGGAGATGAGGGCATTCCAATGGAGACCACCAACATGACAATATGGGATCTGTTAGCACCATGACAGACCAGACAGAGCCCCTGAACACAAAACCTTCCTCTGCATTTCAGGAAGGGACTCAGGACTTCACATCTAGACCTTAACAGTGAAACACCATGTTTTTATTCAATTAGCTACTAAATTCCCACATGATTTGAATAAATCTGGAGGAAAATTCTCTAGGAGCACAAGAACTGTAAATTCAGTTGAGGGGAAAAACATGCCATGAATAATCTGCCCTGGGCAAAGAAAATGCATCAAGTTTTGAAACGCTGAGTGCTGGCAATTCAGCAGAAAGTGAGTTGTGGACAGAAACAGTGTTCAGGTGGTGCAACAACAGCAAGGACGTTCCAGCCAATTCTATCTTTTTCCTGTTTACTGTGTGGTTCCGAGTGAGGAGGTAATACCACTCAGTGAGACAAATTTCATTCCGAGATTCATGCGCATAATTATCAGTGACCTTTTATATCTGGGAGAGAATTGATTTTGATGAGAGCTCTACCTCCTGCTCTTCGTGCAGGGTCTTGCCCAATTTGTTTTACATGCTCAACAGTCATTGTTTGGATGAACCAATCATGGAGATGGGCTATTATTGATAGATCTTCCAGGAAATATGTCAAAGTTAAGTAAAAATAAATAAAACATGAAATTAACATGAACATGGGTTTTTCCTAATCAGATACATGTTTCAGCAGCCGTTGTTCAAGAGGCACAGTTTAACCAGGAGGATGGAATTGACATGAAAGGTTTATTAAGAAAAGCAGTTCAAAATATCTATCATTCACAAGGGAATACTGAAAAAAATTAAAATTAGCCTCTAAAAAACCTTTGCTGAAAGATGCACAGACCTGAACCAAACCATCTTCTAAGGTTCTTTAAAATGCTGTAGCACTTTGTTATTCTGAAACAGATCTTATCCCAAGGAACTGCCAGGTTTTCTGGCACGCCAGAACAGGAGGTCAAAGGACTTTTATGACCCATATTTAATGCCCATTTAGCAGGTGAGAGAAACAGGGATTGCTCAAGCTCATGTGTCCAGTAATTTTTGGTGTAATGATTCAACACCAAGTCGTGCATCTTCTGGAAGAATCTTTTTTGTGCACAGGAGGAACTCTCATCTTTCTGACTCAGATGGAAATTGCTTTGTGTCTTGCAAAACAAAGGTCCAGATCTTGGTCTGGGTGGCTGACGATGGTGCAGTGTATGCCAGAATCTCTCTCTGGCTTTATGAAAAGCAGTAGATGCTCAGTGTCCGTGTCTCTACTTGTTTACGCACAAAATTGGGCTCCCAAAATTAACAAATGCTTTTCAATAATTTTGTGCAAACAGTTTGCTTCAGTGAGTCAGTAGCAGAGGTATGAATAGAGCCCAGGGATCCTCACTCCTGGCCCTGTGCACCAACCACCAAGACCATATACTTTTCTAGCCAGTGCCAGAGTGAAGATGTGAAAATACCACAAGAAAACTTTTTATTTTTATTTTTATTTCAACTTTTCCACCCAGTTCTGCAGACTCAGGCAGTTTGGTTAGCTCTCCACATTGAGCGAGAAGTTAATATTGGCTTTGCCGTGGAGTTTTTCACTTCTAGGTGTATGAAAGATGAGTCTTTCCTCTTGCTTTCCCCGCTGACCTCTGCTTGAAGTTGAGTGGAGATGTCTGTTGGGTTGCATCTGCTTTGAAGAAACTGGTGCAGAAGGAGAAGGGAGCGAGGAAAACTTGGTCCACTGGGCTTCCAGCCCCAACCTCCCACTGGCAAAGAGCAAAGAAGATAGGGAGAAGAGGGAGGCCAGGAATAGCAAATGGTCCACAGTCCTGGTCTGTGCTGCTGATTCCATCCCCTGGTGATCCAGCCAGGGATCAGCAGGCCAGTTGTGCCCAGTCATTAAGGAAAGGCATGTCTGTAATTAATGGCAAAGGGCCTGATACAATAAAAGGCATGTCTGCCTTCTGCACTGCGAAGTCCGCATAGGGCTGCAAAAGACGCCAAAGAAAATCAATGTTAAGCAGCTTGTATGGATTTGTGCAGACCTTTACAGTGCCAAAGTCCAGACATATTTCTCATTGAGCTGAGTCCTCATATGTTTTATTTATAATTTAATGCTAAAATTTATGAAGGAGGTGCATGGCAGAGGGAGAACCCATAACCTTGTCATTTCTTTTCTTAAAGCAGCAACTACTAGATCTAGGAAAGAATTACATCCTCCTCTTCCTTCTATCTGATTCCCCGGCATAAAATGTAACATGATAGAAATTTTATTCACTCTGAGTTTGTTTTCAGTTAATTGGCTGTACAGATGAGGTGCCTGTTGCATATCACACAAGTTTTTATCAAAATCACTAACTGCCAATCACTTCCTCTAAACTAAATCACCTCAGCTGTTATTCATCAAGCATGCCATGTTGCATTATAGACTTTCATAACTCAGACACTTAAGGTATGAAAGCAATTAATTGCCTGTATTATTTTCCATAAAAACAAATAAACAGCACTAGGTGCCTTTTTAAACTCAATCAGAGGATTGATTTTTAAATCAAATTGTATTTCATGAGAGTTCAAGCACTCACCACTAGAAGCTGTAATCTTGGAACTTTAAATATGGATACTGTAATTCCAGAATGTCACATGATTTAAACATTGAAATATAAACCATTGCCATAAGAAAATGTTGCGGTTTAACCCCAGCTGGCAAATAAACATCACACAACTGGTCTCTCCCTCTCCCCCACCAGTGGAATGGGGAAGAGAATTGGAAGAATAGAAGTGCGAAATATTGTGGGTTGAGATAATTTTAATAGGTTAAGCAAAAGCCACACAAGCAAGCAAAGCAAAGCAAGGAATTCATTCACAACTTCCTATGGCAGGCAGGTGTCCAGCCATTCCCAGGAAAGCAGGAGTCCATCATGTGAAACAGTGACTTGGGAAGACAAATGTCATAACACCAAACATCCCCCTTTCCTTCATCTTCCCTCAGTTTTATATATGCTTCAATATGTTTCCACATGCCCTGGAATATTGCTTGGGTCAGTTGGGATCAGCTGTTCCAGCTGTGTGCCCTCACCATCCCTTGTACCCCACCCAGGCTTCTCACTGGTGGGCTGAGGAGCAGAAAAGTCCTTGACTCTGTGTAAGTTCTGCCCAGAAATAATGAAAACATCCCTGAATTATCAACACTATTCTCAGCACAAATCCAAAACACACCCCATACCAGCTACTATAAAGAAAACTAACTCTACCCCAGGCAAAACCAGCCCAGAAAATAAAAGGAGTATACATAAAAATGTATTAAACATGACAGCGAAGTTAACAGCCTTGTTTGGAGAGAGGAAGTTTTTTTAACAGAATGTGTTATTTACTGGTCTCTACTCTATCGTTCCAGCATGATGTCAGGATTGCATTTTCCTTGGAAGTGTGGATTGGGCTTTCCCCCATCTGACATCAGCCATGTTTGTATTACTGTACTCAGCTGAGACACCAAGGTGCAGGATTTCAGCTGGCATGAATCCAACCAGATCAGCCCTGCAGAGCCAGCTGAGCTTAACTGAACTGTGCTGGAAACCTAAAAGTGAAGAGGCTGCCAGGGAAACAACACAGGTTCCTGCAATGGAAAAGACCCAGTGACAGGAGAACCTCAAAATATTTTGTTCGGCTAAAATAACAAGAACAGGTAGGAGTCCAAAACTCACACAAGACTCATGGGTAAGGGTCCAATAGCTGCATATATTTTTGTGTTCAGTTAAATTACCCAAATGGCCTGGTTCAGCAGAATGTGAGCTGGGGGCTCTCAGGTAAATGTCATATGAGATATTTAGTTAAACATTTAGATATTGCCCCTTTTATAAGAGAAAGAACAGAAACTCCACCTAATCCAAAACACCTCACATTTACTTTAAAAAAAACATACTTCCTCTTTTATCCCTTCTCCTTTTTTGGGGGCCTTAAATATGTTAGTTGTTTAAAAGATGTGCCTGCCCTTATAAATGTATCGAAGATAAGCTAGGTTGTAAAGGATTCAGGTTCATGAACTGTGTTTATACAGTCTATTGTTTAGTACTCATGAATAATTGATTCTTGTCCTTCCTGCACAAATATTCAATCAGATACCATTCAAATTGATAGCAGGTGTCTGATCTAGGAAAAAATGGCAATGTTCTTTGACTGGAGATGTGATTTTAATACAGCTTTACTCCAGCCATGGGGTACAGAGGAGTGTCACACATTTCAAATGGGACCTGTTGACAGGGAGATTTGCTAATTAAAACAGCATACCATGTAATTGTCTGGTATGTTTTGGGTAAGCAACCATCCCAAAAAGTGCTTATTGCATTTTATTTTTATGTGTGTATGTGTGAAATGGAGGACAGATCATAATTTTTAATATAAATTGCTTGTTCTGGTGAGAGGTTTGGTTATGCAGACAAGAATTGTTCTATACAGTCTGTAATTCTGTAGGATCCTTACATACTCAATATTAAAAATCTGACTCTGATTTCCCCAAGACCATGTGATGACCAGGAGACATAGAATAATTGCATTATGTGATATATTATTTAAGATCCAGTAAGAAGGTGCCTGTTCCTTAAAGCACAGATTCTTTTCCAATGAATTACAACTTTCCACTACTGGTAGCTTCCTGTAAGTTGCTTTATATACTGCAGGAAAAAAAAAAGTGCATAGAAACAGAGCAGGGAGCAGGACCTGCTTGTGTATCCTTGAACCTTGGAGCCCTGCTCATTTCTTGCTCAGGGAGGTTTGTGAACAAAGTTATGCCTGATATGGAAGGAGGAGCTGCAGAGTTTATATAGATATATAATTGGAATTTTGCTCCCAGGCACATGAAAATAAGACTGAGGAGTCAGAGGTCCAATATGTTCCAGCTAAAGCAAATTCAAGTTTGATCATTGAATTAACCAAGACAGAAATCAATCCTAAATTTGGGTTAGGAAATACAGGGTACAGCCCACTTGTGATTAACTGATATTAGTAGGAACTCTGGAAGAGCCATTGAGCAAATCTGTAAATTGTTTTTATTTTTTGGTCACTGTCATGCTAAAAATGTTCCTGTGGGAGGCCTCAGCCTTTGGAAAGGTGTGGAAGAGCAGAGACCCAAAGAACTGTACTGTGAAGAAGAAAAGTGCTTCAATTCCTTCTCATTCTTACCCAATCCATGGGTTTCCTTGCTGCAATCTGCAGTGGTGTTTTTATGGTCACTGTTTTTATTTTTTTTTGCTGTTTCCCCTGTGTCCTCCCACCCTGAGTTTAATGCTTAAAGACTGATAATTGGAAGCTCTGAAAATTATTTTTTTGTGGTTGCTAGTAATGACAGTTTTCCATATCTCTTTATTTACAGGACTTTATATTTTCATTCTCTTTTCTATCAAAACGGCTCTGTAGATGTAGAAAAGAAGTTCTGTTATATAGCATTCATGTCCACTCAGTCTTTCACCATACACCTTTGATTACTAACATGGAAAGATAAAGTTGTTTACAGGTTGGGTATGCTCAGGCCACAAACATTGGTTCAATGGTTGGTCACAACAGGATGAGAGTTTTTTGTAGTCCTGTTAGGTTTACACATTTGAACCAGGCAGCTGTTGGCACTGCAGAGTTCTCCCACATTCTTCAGCTCCCTAGTACTCCTGTATTTCCCAGAAAACTAATTCAGCCCTGGAGAGTTGACTCTCGCTGTTTATTTGCATCTTAATTGTGGCTGGCAGTTCTTGAACGATATCAAGTACTGCCCCCATGTCTCTGTCAAACCTTCAGACCATCTCACAGCCCTCTGGTGCACTTGATCCATCCTTTAGAGCTGTCTCACAACTCTCTATGCACTTGTTCCATGCTGTCCCACAACACTGAGAGACGTTCCAGAAAGATGTGTCTGCCATGCCACCGCCAACACCAAGGTGTGTTTCAGAGCGCTTTGCTCTCGTCGGTTGAAAAGCTCTTCTTTGGTTTCTTATTTGAGTAAAATGTTTCTGCTCTAGAGCAGCATAAAATGTAGAAGCTCATTTTCATTTCTCTGTTGAATACTAAGCAACCACCTGTTTGTGAAGGCTCAAACAAATGCTTTACTTATACTGTGTCTGCTCAGCACTCCAGTGCACAAAACCCAGTAGTTTTAGGGAGTGCAGACCCTGAAGCCAGTAGCACACTAAAATGCTCAATCTTCCATAAATATTACCCTTCCCCTGACCTTCCTTCATTTTCCATGCTGGATTCCACTTCTGAATCTATTCATTTTGAATAGGCAGCAAAATCCTCCCCTGGAATAGACAACACAGATACACCTTGCCAGCTGTAGCAGTTCGTAATGTACATGTACTATTGAAATATTGGCAGTGGTCTCTGAAACCACAAACAGAATTAGTTCTATCCAGAGAAACATACTTTATTTCAGTGGCCCGAGTAGCCAACAATTATGAAAAATATCCTCCTCCTTTCTATAATTTCAGAAGATAATGTAGTCTTTAGTGCACAAGTGAATCAGTGCACACACATTTAGTGCACACACATGAATCAGCTCTTCATAAAGACTTCTTTTTCCCATGGTACCTTACAGCTATTCAGATGGGAGAGCTCACAAAAAAAGACAGCAATTTCTTTTTTTTTTTTATTTAGGGCATTTAATGCTTGTTAAAGGTTTCGAGTTGGCTGCTTTCCATTACTAAAGTTTCCCTTCAGCTAAGCACAAACCTGAAACCCATCCCACAACCACCTTACTCACGTGTGGAACTGCAGTGGTGTTTCCAGTCCACTGCCAGAAACATGGTGGGGAAGTGGTGGCAAGGCTGGGACCAGGTCCCTGGCTCTGGTCCTCACTTCTCTCTCTGGCTCCTTGGGACATAGAAGGAGTAACAGCTGTGTTGACTGAGGTGTGACCTGGCAGTGGCACCTGTGAGGGACTTCCAGGGTGATACTGTGGGAGGAGAACAGAGAAGGGTAATTTTCTTGCAGCTCAGAAAATGGAATTTGCATTATTTTTTCTGGCAGTCTCTGCACTCTGCCTCAGGATGATCCATAGCTTGTAAATTGTTGCTTGTATCAGTGTGCTTACAACTTTAAGGGCTCTGAAGAGCTGTCATACATACCAGTTTTTGAGTGCTTATGAGTTTATTCAGAAGTGTATTTACAATAATCAAATGACAGTGTGAATGATATGCTGTGCACTCAAGGAGCAACCAGCTTGGGACACCAGTGAAAGAGATGGATAGAAGGAAAGATCTTGAAATGCTACAGTAATAAGCATAAAACCCCAAAGTCAAAGCTTTTGGAGATCTGGACTCTGCTGGTATTCCTCAGCTTTGAATTCTTCTCTTTTTTCTTTCTAATAGCCAGAATTTGATGGTGTATTCCTTGCACTGCTTTGGTGAGATAGCTCTTTGTAGGAAAACTGACCTAATAACTGTCAGCTGCTGGAAGGTATCACTGACCAGCCTCTTGAAGCTGCACACTCTGGCATCTTTAGGAGTATCTTTTCCCCCATACTTATTTTTCTGACAATTTAACTCCATGACTTTCCTCATTCTTGAATGTGCAGAGCCAGGAAGCAGAGATGTGAATGACCAAGTATGTGGGGCACTGCCTGATCTGTAGTGGGAACCTTCAACTATAGATTTTTTTTGGAGTGGGAAGCTGGATTCTGTAAATTCAGTTTGGATATTTAGTATTTTGCTCTCTAGGAAGTTCTTAGAATGAGTCCATCAATCATTCCATTTCACAGGAATGAACCACCAGCGTGGGTTTCTGTTCAGCCAATGCTAAATTATATTCTGAGAATTTTAGAGGATGAGGGAAGCCATAAGCACGAGAAAAGTGTAAGTGTTCTATGTACCTTTTTAAAATAAGAAAAACAAGGGTTGTGGAATTCATAAACCAGTCAGCCCAATCACTTTTCCTGAAAATACACCGGGACAAGTCAAAAAAAAAATCTTTCTAACTATTCAGATGATAAGAGTGTTGTAAAAGATAATGTAAGATTAAAGTGATTTGCTCTCAGCAAATCCATCTGATTTCTTTATCTGAAAGAATACCTAGCCTGGGGAAAGGGTTAAGATGTTGCTGAATTATCCTTATTTCAGCTTTTGGTTTTGTCACACATAATGTCCTTGTGGAAAAAAAAAAAAAATCCAGTGGAGTGTGTACAGCTAAAGAACTGCACTGGGCACCATATTTTTCACATCAAGAAAGCATATTAAATTGAGCAGAGTGTGACAGGAAAATCTGAAATTTATAGAACACGATCTATGAAGAAAAGTTGTGGCAACTGATAAACCTACAGAGAAATCATCGTGATAGTCTTTCCAATATGAGAAAGTTACGCAAAGGCTGGTGCTTATTGTTCTCCCTCCACTTGAGGGAATTCAAAAGAAACCAATTTAATTTTCAGCCAAGCTGCATTAGGATGACTGGGAGGAAAACTTTCTAACCACAAGGGGAGTTGAGTAATGATGCAGACATCATCAGAGCATTTCCAGAACAGGGTAGACAGATGTTAAGGGGGGGTCTGGCACTACTAACCATTCCAAGGCTGGGGAGGTTCTACCCAGGCCCAGGTTATTACCTGAGAACAGCAGCCCAGGAGGAAAGAGTAAAAACTACTGCCAGGAGGCTAAGAATGAGCAGTGGTTTTATCAGATGGTGATAAATAGCTCTTTCTTAGACATGGGGATGGTTTCCCTTTTTAAAAAAATTAAGTTATTTCATCCTGAATTGATGGTGATATATACGTTTTAATATATGTAGGAAAGCACAATGTGAAGTTTTATAAGAATGCTAAGTGATGGTCTATCACAGGCTCTGTTTATATGTTGTGATAACAGCCCTAACTTCTTATTTTAAACATCAGTTACACTGTGATCTAATAAAAGATTAGGGTTTTCTAAAGTAACTTTTACTAGATTTACATACATTTTTAGTTCACATACAAATTTTTGTAGGCCTCCTGAGAACTTACAATAATAGGACGGGAGAGAATGATGCAGAATTCATTTTAATTTGCTTATCTTGGAGTGCCCTTTGCTGTTTATATTGCAAATTTCAATATACATCTCAGAGGATCAGAGCAAGTATAAATATCTATACCAATTTAAAAATGTACCATTTTTAGAACCTGTCATATATTTTCTGGTAAGGCATGCTATTCATCATCTTCTGAGGACCATTTTTCTTAGAAATATGTAAAAGCATATATACAGCTAATGTTCAGCATCCCAAAAGCTGTAGCTGGGAACATAAATTAAGCTCAAAGTGCTCAATTTTAACTTTACCTTGCTATTTGACAGCAGTTGGCTATCTGGATCTGGGAGTGCTTTCAAATGTGAATGAGGTGAGTTTCACAAAGACTTGAAGAAGCTGATAGTTGTAATTGGGCTTGTGTCTATTATTTCACAATATTGTCCTCCAGAGAAAATGCTGGTATTAAGATTATTACCCAGCTTGCTTCCAAAGCCTAAACTGAAAATCTGGTTATGTGTCTAAGGGCATTTAAAAGTTTATCCTCTTTCTTCCCCTGCCTCCTCCTTACCTTCTGTAACTTTTAGTACTGAAATAAGCAGCAGAACAATGTTAACATTGTAATTTTTGGTGCATGAAGATTGTTGCCCTGAAATTAAGCCTTCTAATTTAGAGTCAAAACTGTTCGGATTGTTTTGAAAAGTCACTCTCAAGTTCCCATGAAATCCTGCACAAGATGTGTTTTTCTAACTGTCTTTCTTGATTTTCATTCCATTCATGATAAAAGACATTTTGATGGAATTCTGTCCGAAACAATGGAGTTGCATAGGAGAAGATCTCCCTATCCAGTCCAGGGGGTCTCCAAAAATTGTATCAAAGCTGTGAAAAATAAAACTTCCTTCCTTTTCTTCCAACACCTCAACCTGTGTGTGTGTGTCTGTCTGTTTGTGCTCTCGAGTGACAGAAGATTTTTACAGCTTTTGGTCACTCAGTGAGTATTCTGAGAAACATACCCAGAAAATGTGTACTGAGGAATTACTCAGTTGTAGGATATCACTTTGGTGTGCTGTCACTTGGCTGTTCTCATTTCCACTTGCTCCTTGGCAGTGACCTGTCTGCAGCCATAACTGAGCTGACTTTAAAAGTTTCTGTCAATAACAATGCACAGAAACACGTGAAAGGAAATATGAATTACTGGTAATGGTGGCGCTCAGGAGTGCTGAACCTTTAGCTCATTTATTGAACTGCTAAATATTGCCACTTTTGTAAGCTATGAAAAAAAGGAAACCTCCTTATATCCAAAACTTCTCATTTTTGTCTTTCATAAAAGCATTTGTTTCCTCTTTCATCCCCCATTCTCTCTGCCATAGAGGTCATCTGTGGGGTGTCTGTTTAAATCCTCAGCAGCCAAAATGTATTAGAGTTGCCATGAAGTTGATTAAATTGACAAAAAACGTGTTAAAAATGGCTGGCAGATCACTACTGCTGGGTTATTTTATGCTGTGCTACAGATTTTAAATGGTTAAGAAAACTAATTAGCAATAAGGAAGCATACAATGCCATTTTGTTCTGTAATTCTACCTGTCACTTTTTTATTTCCCATTTAATTCTCATCTTTCTTCATAATTGGATACAAAAATACTAAGCTGTAACTACTTGTGTGAAGAAAGACGAGAGGCAGACCCTGGACAGACCAGCATGTGCGTTGGGAGCTGTGAGTTGTGAAAACCCAAAACAAGCTGCAAAGTGATGATCCAACCAGTAATATACAGGTGGAATGGATGGGGAGGCCAGAAAGAGCTGAGCTGGGTGCCTGAACTGCTCCAGTGGTCTCTGTGTTTTACAGACCAATGCTTGCACCTCTGGATTGGGCAGTGTCTGTTGAGGAAACAGCAGCAGCCATAAAATACTCAACAATATCCCATATTTAACAATGAAGATTTGAAGGCAAGGACACCAGGTTATGTATTTCATTCTTTTGCTTTACTGGGAATGTGAAAAACAACAAAAAGCAGGTGGCCAGGGTGACTGATGTAACATCTCCTTTGACACAGATTGCATTCCAGCACTTTTAATAGCTCATTTTCCCAAGGGTGGGGTGATGAGGATGCTCTAAATATTCCACAATTGTTTTTTTAAAAAAGACATGCAGAGCAGGCAGAAGAAGAACTTATGTGCTTGTCTGATGCACTTCAAAATCCTCAAGGCACATGGATGAAGGCACTTGTTTATGGGCATCATTTCCAGATGCACTTTGCCATCAGTAATGTTTTCCTAGGAAGTGAAGTATTGTATGACAATCCTTTGCTGTGGGTAATTCCTGCAGTATGTAACTGGTGGGTTTCTGATTTTTCAAGGGAGAGATGGTCTCTCCTTATTTCTAATAGAAAAAAATATATCAAACATTCTGTTTACAAATATTGGTGATTAAAAGGAGTGTTTTCCACCTTGGTCAAATATCATAAGAACATTTGGGAAATTTCTGTTATGTCCCTGTACTTCTTTAGTCAAATCCTTCAACTCTTTTTGGCTCTTATTTTTGTAATTTTGCTTCAGTAACTTGCTCTGACTGCACTGTAAGGAAGAAGAACCTTGTCCTTCTTTTGCACCCCTTTCTCCTGTGTGCTATGGAACTTTGGGGTATCTTTCTGCATTTTCCATGACATGATGTTGTTTTTCCTTCTGACTTGCAATATCCCTATATCATTTATGCTTTATTTAGAGTACTGAAGTTTCTCCTTCCCGTTCATCCTTAAACTTCACCTCTGCCAGAGAGGGACTCCATGGAACTGAAGGAGGAGGTGCTTTCCCACCATCAGAGTGGAAACTGGTTTATCCCAAATCCATCTCTGCTTTGTCTTCTGGGGTTAAAAGGAATGTCCAAATGATAAGTCTGCTCTTTCAGTGATAAGATTTTCTTCTAAATGTCTTTTCTTATTTTCAGAAGTGTCTAAACAAGTAGAAGTTAAAATGAATTAAAGGTAATAAAAATAGCCAATAATTTATGCCCAAATCCAGATAGTCTGACTCTGCAATAGCTCATGTATTTTTTGGAGGTGATTCACTTCTAGAATTTCTTTGACCCCTTAACCAGGAGAGAGGGACAGACTGACATAGCCATAGCTACAGCTCCAGGTCAGTGTAATTAATATTATTTCATATGCAGCTTTTAATTCGAAGAACTTGAGGGGTAGGATCCCAGTTTATCCAAAACTTATAACTCAAGTGTATGAAGCCAGGAGGCAGCTGCCAGAACTAAGGCTAAGAACACACTTTAGTGTTTTTCTGAACTGGGGAGCACTCTTATTCCCTCATAATATAACATTTTGCAAAACCCAAACACGTAGGTCAAGAGGCCAGAAAATTAGCACCAAGTTATAACACTCCTGTAAGGGGGTTTGGTGAAAATAAACCCTAAAACCATTCATCTGTTTTAAATGGTTTCCCTGCCCTCCATTCATGCAGTGATACAGAACAGCTGGTTGTGAAACCTGGCTGCATATTTGTTAAATGGGAACAGATCACTAAATCAAATTTGTTGACCAATTTTCAAGTATGTGGCCTTGAGATATTAAAAAAAAAAAAAAAAAAAAAGTGTGGGGGGTGTTGCATTGCCTAAAGAGAGAAGGGGTAACAGGCCAGTGATATGAACATTTCATGCTGGTGGGGTTTGGTGGGGGGGAGGGAATCTAATCGCTGACTTTCGCGTGAGTACCCAGCTAAAACCTCAGGGAATTTTATATAGTGCATGTTGTCAGTATTTTAATCATCCACAGCTGTCAAAACTCTTGTAACCCGCCTCTTCTATTTAAAATGTGTCTTCTAGGCATAAAATAATTAAAGGTGCAGGACCATAAGGTAGGCTCAGAGCCGCTGCAATGTGACAAAACTCCACATATGAAAGGCATTATTTCAGGAAGTTTTAAATATAAATTTTGTTTTGTCAGAAGGCTGCAGGGCACACATTTTCTATACTGTCAAGCTTGATAGTAACAATATTTATATTTCAAATAAAAAGATTAAATTGCAGTCTTATGTGTTTCTGGTTTTCACATAGTTTTTACCAGTGTATCATAGTGTTCCATATCAGTGTGTCATCGAAACTTTTTTTTTTGCTGACACCAGTTTTGCTTTATTGTAATATTAAGTCTTGTACTGTCAGTCCCTGAATTGAAATAATGAGGGCAGACAGTGGTTTAGTTGACTAGCCTATATCTTCCCTTTCCTTCCCCCCCAAAAGAAACCCTGAAAACAACACAGAATAAAAATGAATTCGTTCAGAAAGGCGGTGGTAAAGATGGATTTGGAGTCTACAGATATAAAATGGCTTTGTGTGTGTGTGTGTGCATGTGTGTGCTTGTGCAGCCTTGTGTTTGCTGTGTGTCATCCTTGTGCCCAAGATCCCCCTGGCAGAGTGGCCTTCATGTGCCTACCAAGTGATGTGTACTTTGCAAAAGAATTAAAACTTAGTAGAGGGCTTTGTGATGGAAGATGTAAGAGTTGTAAGAGAGGGGAGGGCAGTGTAATTTCTGAATATTTTGAACTTTATTTGTTTGTTTTTAATATGAAAAGAGCTAAGCCAAAAAAAGAGTGTCTCGATCATTTTGGGCTGGCTGGCTGGCTGGCAGGGCTTTTGTGCCACTGTTTTTTTTCTGTTAGTTTTGAACTTTCTGCTGGTGCCCATAGGCCCTTCTCACTTCATTGTTCAGAGCTTGAGCCCTGGGTTGGGTTGGCGTCATCTGTGCAGCATCAGGGCTTGACAGAACAATGGGGAGGAATGGGAAGAGGTTCTGTCTCAGGCTCATGTTGGAACAGCCAGTTGGGGTCACTGGGGCTGGGTTTGCTCCTCCTGGGTCGAAATCTGAGTATTTCATCACAACCCTTTTGTGGAAGTTTGGAACTGTGAACCTCTTTCTGTGCTGATTCCCCTGGTTTTACCTCTGTGTGATGGTGAGGGTTTTTCTCCCAGTGCCTGACAGTGCTGGTTGACTTGTAACAACTTCTCTGACCATGATGGGTTTGGTGAACTGGGCTTGTCAGAAAACTGATTCAAAATTTGGGTGTTACAGAAATTCCTGCAGAATTACTATCATCTTAGGTGTGATAAGGGATTAATCTTCTCTCTGTGTTTCTGCACATTGGCCCTTCTTTCTGCCACTTTAAGCTTTTGGTCTGTCATTTGGCTAGTCATGATTTTATGATAATAAAAGCTTCGATTTTCTTACAATAAAATGATGTTTGGGTTTTTTGTTTTGTTTCTTTGGGCTTTTTTTACTTGCTACTGATATACCTCAATAAAGATATTTTGTTTCCTTCCATAATCAGCCAAGAAGTTTCTGGTCCACTGGAGAAATTAGCTGGAAAGCTTCACAGATTGTATGAAGTACAGGATGTTAAAATGTCAGTGAAAATGCTGTGTTTGTTAAAGAACAGACATGCCTTTTCCATGTATGCATCCGTGTCTCTGTACACTGAGCTCCTAAATGCAGAGTTAATCAAAATAGGAACAATAGGGGAAGATATTTAAAAGTTATGTACAAGTAGAAGACTTTTGTGTGGAAAAGGAGACAATAGGTGGTAGTACCCATTCTGTACTCACAGTCTGATCTCAGTTAACATCTTCAGACACATTTTTTCCAGTTTGAACTGATGGATATACAAATCAGGCTATTGCAGCACACACATCTCAAATGAGGGAGCCCTATTCCAATGGAAACATCTGGTTTCATTACACCAGGTAACACCTGCATGAAATTACATCTGTGTGGAAAGTCCTTTAACAGAATTTAGTAATTAAAGTGAGGCAATCTAATCAAAGAAAGGCATAGAGAAGGTGATACATGAAGTTTTGTTCTCTGCCATGTATATAAACTGCATTAGTATATTGGGTCTTTCAAGAAAGAGTTAACATCAACAGCTTGCAATTGAATAGATTTCATGTTAAAAACAGCCTTCCATACTATATCCCCAATATATATTCTGATCTTCCAAACAGATCTCCAGGGTGCTGTTTGAACTTATTGCACTTAATAGCATATTGTTTGGAGTGTACAGTGTGTGGGTCCGACCGAGTTTTACTGGGCTATTCTGCGGCTCAATTTCCTTTCAATATGTAACTGTGTCCTTTCAAATTTTGCTTTAAAGCCTTGTGTGGACTTTGCTTTTTACCTTATCAACTGGTTTTTAAAATGTCAACGCTGACCTTGACTTGAGCATCAGCAAGAATCTCCCCCAGAGGAGGAACAGGGAGCCTGGGATCTCTGTGGTGGTAGGGAGTTTCTCTGTGCTGTGTCTGAGCCTGGAACCACCTCAAAGCAGAGCTTCTGCATTCAATTCTTAGTTCTCTTGTGATTCTCAGGAATGGAGATGGTTTCTCTGTCTTGGAGTAGGTTTTGTGTTAGCCTTACATGGTGTACAGGCATTTCTGGCTTTGTTTGCCTGGTATTCTACCATCTGGCAGTGTCACCTGGAAGGCATAAATAAAGCCATTGTTTCAGGGGTTCTATTAGGGGCTGCATGTATTTTTATGCTCAGAAAGTATAGAATAAAGGCTCCAGCAGAAATCACAAAAGAATGGCTGCTACTGTTAGAAACTGATAAAGGACAGCATGGTTAACACTCCAAGCTTTAGGATGAGTTCCAGCAATTCTTTATGGAGCTGACAGACATTTTTTCCCATAATTTTTTTTCTCCCTGAAAGCTGATTTTTTGGCCAGAGTAAAAAAAAAAAAACAATTACATTCAAAATTTTCATCTTGGAAATGAATGCCCTTGCCAAGATTAATAAGTTTTCCAAAACCTCCCTGGAGAAAGAATAATCCTTGGAGCATAGCTGGAAGTCAAGGACTCATCTTGGAAATCAGCTTTTTGGTGGAGCATTCCCGTGCCTGCTTTTGAAACAGCAAATTGTTAATCACCTGACCTTTGAACGAATGCAGCTGATTTGTTCAGGCACTTTCATCCACGTTAATCCAGATGTGCCTTTTTAAACCATGTTCCTCCTGTTGATTGATTGATGTTCTCAGAATCCCTTTCTGTGCACGTGCCCTTGAGGGCAGGCCACGGAGCAGGGCAGGATTTGGGTGGGCTGGGAGGGAGATGGGATCTTGGGAGCCCAAAGGTCACCTTGCCAGCAGTCTCCCATTTGGAAGGGAAGTGTTTTACACTGCTTGCCTGCGCTGATTGCTGCTGCTGTTCTCTTTTGCCACAAGTTGAGGGCCAAACACATCTCTCTGTGTAAGCTGTAGGTAGAGCCAGGAGCAGCCTATGATGTCTCTCTTGCACGAATGCTTTCAACATGAGGCCATCTAAGGATTCAGTCTGAGGATCAAATGAGTGCATGGAACTGTGGCTTCAAAATACCCACAAAAGTCTTTGTCTCCTTCTCCAGGATCTGTAAATACAGTTGAGGTAGTGCTCCCTTGCTGTTTAAAAGGGCAAAAATAAAGATAAGAAAAACAAAGAAGGCAGTGGCAGTTGACTTTCTGCAGAGCTTTAGCCTACCAAAGATTTAAAGGATTGACATTTGCATTACATTTCTCCCCACCCAGTCCTCCTCATTAGCTGGATATCTTTATTCTCTAAATATTTACCACCTAAACCAAATTTACAGTTTAATTTGCTGCATAAAATCATTTACTGACTGATAAAGCTCATTACTAAGGCCTAGCCCAAGCTGTAGCCTGCCACGACAGTTTTAATTCTTGTAGCAGCAGGCTACTGCAGGAGAAAAACAATCCTGTCACGTTAACGGCAGGGGTCTGAATTATTCAAATACACTAAATCCTCCCAGAACAGTTCCCCTGCTCATAATTTGTCTTTTCCCACCAACAATTAACTAGCAATATTCAAAGTTAACAATGCCAACTCTTTTGAAATCTCAAGGAAAATGGAAATATATACATGCAAGAAATTATTTTAGAGAAGAATACGTTAAAAGAGCAATTCTGGGAGACTTCTAGGGAATGTAATCAGTTAAATGGACCCACTGCTTTCTCTATCCCAAAAGGAATTTGCTGGGTATTTGTGTGTGTACAGATGGGTTTGATGCTGAGCTCTGGTGTCAGGTGGCACAGATGCAGGGCTGCTTACCCCTGCCAATGGCCCTTTCCATGGCACTCCTGATGGCTGATGTTTGTAAGTTCTGTTGAACTTAGAGAAGGAGTTTCCTCTTCCATCTCTTCTCTTCTGTCAGAGCTTTTGCTGTCGCCATGATTATGAGTTATTGTAAATAATTGCAGTACTAAGTGTAACATACTGGGACAAAACCATAGAAATGCTATGAAAACAGTGAAAACTGAGTTATGGGTGAAGGTTGGTGGTGCAAATCATCTTGAAGAAGCTGGAGGTCTGAACCTGTCCCAAATAGGAGCATCAGAGCTTTCTTTCCAAGTCAGCCCACAGAATTTAGGCTGCCAGGTGGTATTTACACAAATCTCCCATGAGGGCAATTTACAAAGTCAGGACAAACTGAAGCTGTCTGATCTGTTTGGTTGTTGATCCACTGGCCAGTTTGGTTTGCAGAGTATGGTCTTGGTGTTTTCATAATTTGTCTTTCTTAGCAGCTCTGTTGGGTGATGGACCCTCTCCTGCTTCCACAAATAGCACTGAACAGAGAGGGGCTTGAGATCACTCCAGTCACAGTGAGGAGGAGCTGTAATTCCCTGCAGGGACAAACACTTTCATTCCACAGAGAACAATCCAATTCAGGTTTATCCTTCTGTATGTGTGACAACCACAGCCCATATATCACAGTTAGTGATGGGCAGTAGGAAACTCTTTAACTTTCTCGTGTCTCATGTAAATATTGCTTCTACATAGCACTTTACACTCTTTCAGAACTGTAAGTCCATATTTCCCTTGTCCCATTCATTTTCTCCCTTCAATTTCTGTGGCAGTTCCAGTGCAGAATAGCTTCTTGTGCAGGCCTTCAAAGGGAAAATGATGGTTCCAATTTGTGACCAAATAGCTTTGACATTGTCTGTAGGTTTGCTTGCATTTATACAAGACTTTGGTTTTCTTATTTAATCCTTTGATGTAGAAGCAGTCTGAAAAATCAGTAATTCTTTCTGGTGTGCCCTTAGTGACAATTTTAACTCTCCCATGAAATTCTCAGTTTTTAAACTCATAATATGTCTTTTTATCCCTTCCTACAGCACACAGAGTGCTTTAATGCTGTGAAATCTCAGATCTCTGTAAAAGTGCATAAAGATAGGAGGAAGTTAAAATATATAAAAAGAATACAGAAGATTGTGCATTATTTGCTACTCATCTATATCTGCTTTTCACAAGATGTGGGCCATAGCTCCTCTGGTGATGATCTCCAAATTGACTGAAATTCCCCTTCATTCCCATTTAATTTAAAGATTAAATCTGTGTTTCTAGTCCACTCCCTGGGTGGTGGTTGAGTGGGCAGTAGCCCCTGCTGAATTGATATGTCTTTATTTGATCTGATACCTCTAGTGAGGAATGTATGTGCTGCAGGGACAGAGGGCATTATAGAAGGTCATGTATGTGCTTTCTGAGTAGCCACAATCTCTCCTGTTCATACACCCACAACAGTGGAACTGGACTTTGGCTCTAAAACCTCTATTGATGAAGAGAAAAGGAAATTATCAGTAGGAGTGAGGCTCCTATCCAGTTTGGACTGGCAATGTTAGGACTGATCTGTGATATCTACTTGTGTGTGCTCTCCCTGGGTGCTGTACATGCTGAGATTCACCCTGGTACTTGAGAGCAGTGGAGGGGACTCTGGTTTGCCCCAGCAGCTATGGGCAGTGTTAGATATCCACCCTTACTGGACACTTCCCCACTCTCAGTGTCCTCTTGTGTTCTGCTGATTGCAGCTGAAACCATCCTTTGTGGTTTGAACACAGCTGTGATGAGTAATCCACTGCAAACTTTTTTCTTTTTCCTTTTATAATGAAGGTAATTTTAAAGCATCACCTTTCTCTCATAGGAATTATCCATGCCCATGGAATCTTACTTCTCATCCTCATCTGTTTGTATTACTTCTTTGCTCTCTGTTTGATGGGTTTCTCATCCTACCTTTCTGGAATACCTGTGGTGGTATCTCTTTGTCCTGTAACAGTTTTATGATAAAGACTGACTAGACCTTGGGCATCCTGAGACCAGATACCTTGTTCAGCTGTCTCAGATCAAATTTTATCAGAAGATATTGTATGCAGAATTTCTGAGAGTACAGTGGGGTAGCTTGCAGGGTAAAGCCTAACTTTGAACTTCCCACCTCCTTAACTCCTCTTTCTATAGCATCTCAGTCATTTTCTCATATTTATATCTGCTTCTGCTATACCTGACTTCAGGGGAGTCCCCAGTCTGTTTAGTTTGTCCCTGGATGGAAAGAAGCATCTGGACCACGAGCATCTGAGCACTTCACCTGTGCAGTGTCAGTGGCATCTGCTGTGTTAGGAATTGATGGATCTGGTGCTCGCTGCTCTGAATCAATGGGGCCACAGCGAGTTCAGTGGAGCTGTGCTGGTTTCCACTGCCTTGAGACCTGGTACTGCAATCCCAGATCACTCATTTCCAGCTCCCTTTGACCGTCTGCCCCTGCTTGTTTCAGGCTGGAACAAAGCCGTGGGGAACTTGACCTGTGCTTGTTTATTCCAAACATGCCCACAACTGCAATAAACCCTCCCTGCTCTGAACATGCTGTCCCAGCTCCTCTCTGTGTCTGAGGCTTGGAGACTGAAGCTGGTTAATTGTGGCAAACGTGGCTTTCTGGGACATCTAAGGGTTATGTCACTTTTCTAAAAATCTCTTTGATCTTGAATCAGAAGAAGGGGGTGGGCTTTTAACGTCATCTTAACTGTGTGGCTTTTACAAATTAAAATCCTACTTGAAATTGGTTATACAATATGCGCTTGTGTTTCTCTAAGACTGATGAGTCCACCTTTGACTCTAAGCCGCTTTTTCTAGCAGATCATCAGGAAAACTCTGGTAATAAACAGTTAGGAAAAGCTAGAGGGAGCTTTTGAAATAAGAACTCTGCTCTTCTCTGTATTTTGCGAGCCAAGGCTTTAATTTACGAAAAGCACAATTAGGGCAGAAATGAAGCTGCTAGTGTGCCATCTCATGTCAGTAAGCAAAGTAGTAGAAAGAAATACATATTTATTCTGTCCTTGTCACTGGAATCATCACAGCCATAGGTAATTAGTATCTAGAGTCCGAGTCATATCCCACTGATTTGGTCAGATTCTTAGAAATGACTAACTTTTGATTAAACTGACTGTGTCTTATTACCTTATAGCACTATAAGCATTTATAGAATCTCAGGGCTTTTTTCTCAATTGTTTGCACCTTATAAACCCATTTATGCAAGTTGTGAGCTGGGACTATGTGGCTGAGGGGCTTTAAGTTAGTGGAGTCTTTCTTGTAGATGTGATAGACTTAACTACAGCAAATGCAAGCCTACTGAATACTACTCTTGACATATTTCTGTGGATATTTCCTTTGAAGGAGTCTGTGGGCTTCAAAATACCTCTGAAATACAAGTGGGAAATCACTTGTCTAATTTATGGAATGGATTTTGCATTTTGAGAAATGGGTGAAATGTATAAAAGGTGTTTTTGTCCACATCAAAAATCAGGTTTTGGATCTCTAGTACCTTATAACACAGGCACAAAACAGCCTATGTTGCCCAAATTATGCTTTTGCTGTCAGAATTTTATGGGAGAAAAATATTGATGATTTCTTGTTTTCCAGAAAAATCTGTTAGATCTTTCAAATAGTTTGTCAAATTTATTAGAATTTAAAAAAAATAAGAAAAATAAGCTTCCATTGAAGTGTAATAATTATCACTGCCCTGACTGTCTGGATTAAACCAGAGCAAAAGCATTGGTGATACCCAGTTTTATGTAATAATTTTTTTGTGAAAGAAATGGAATTTCTTATTGTGCATGTTTGAATGATGGTAATACCAGTTTGTTCTAAGCATAATTGATGATCATTGTTTGTGGGTAAGTTACTTGACAAAATATCTGCATACAGGAAAGACATTTAAATTTAATTTAAATTAAACCTTATTTGGTTTCCTTGTAGGTGTTCGATTCACAACCACTGAATATGTTTAATTTCTCTCAAGTACATATACGTACTTCTGCGAGGTAAACTACCCCAAATTCTGAAAAAAATCCAATTTTTCATCAGGGCTTTGGTTTAGGTGTCCAGAATGACTAGCTGGTAATGGCAAATTTAATCAGGATTAGAAAAACCTAAGTTCATAAGCCAATGGCAACCAGCATTTTTCTGAGTTTCTTTGCAAATGGGACTGTTTGTTTTAGAAGCTGAGCAGGAACCATTTTGAAAATCTGCCTGGTACTTTGCTCCCTTTGCTACTGTGGGAAAGTAGACGACCTGGCTCTGCATCACTCCTGGTGCCAAAAACCTCCTGGTCTTCCACTGCTTGGGAGCTGTAGGCACAAAGTCGTGTTGAGATAAATGCCCCAGAGCGACTGCCGTGATCTCATGTTGGTATGACATCCTCTTGTTGGCTCCTGCAGCCCTGTTTGACTCAAGGCTACTGTGTACACCTCATTTCTTTTATCTCAGTCTTTAAAAGGCTCATCTGATAAGGTCTGAGCAGCTTATGTGCACATCTGCTTTACTACACCTAAAGCTTAATTCTCTCTGTCCTAAATGGAACTTTTCTGCCGTTTAGTTCGAGAGCTACTTTGCGAGGAAGTTGGTCTTCTGTTCCTATTATTAAATACATGTGATTCTTTGGGGGCACATCACAGAGATTTGAGTTTTTCTTGTGTTGAATTCTGCTCTTGGATACAAATGCACAATTCCCAGAGTGATCTGCAGAGAATTAATCTGTCATTAGCAATATTGGGTGTAGTGCCTCTAATTCCCATGCACCACCCTGAAAATTTCCACCACCCCCACAAATGGAAAAGAAAAAGAGGACTATTCCATTTATTCTTTTTTATATGTAAATGAGACTTAAAATAATTGTTTGATAATGACATGGGTTTTTTTGTTGTTGTTTGGAAATATCTCTTGACAATAATTTATCCTGCAATTATTGTTGCTTAGTCCTATCCTTATAATTAAGGCCAAGAAAGTGTTGTTCATCACCTCATTAAATGCTTTCTCTTTCAGGATGCCTGACTCCCTTTAACACAGCCAAGAGCTGATAAAGCCACTTGCATGCAGAGCTGGCTGCCTGCAGATCTTTGATCTTTTTTTCCCCTTTCTTCAAGAATATGACTTTGTGAAGTAGTTGGTGCTGCAGTTTCAGTTTGTTGTTTTAAACAGTTCAGTTGCTATAAATACTCATTCACTTTGATTTTCAATTGCCCTTGTAAGACAATTGTTTTCTTGTTGGATTCCCACTGAATAGATAGTCCTCCTGCCTTTTTCTTTTTGTAAAATATGATTAAAATATAACCCTCTTTTTAAGCTTTTCTACAGCTTACTTCTTCCTGAAAAGGCAAAATTTCAGCCCTAACCAGTGCTAATGACTGAAGAATTCTTTGCACTTGTGTTATGCATTTTTTTTTAATGGTGGCAAAGGGAGTGAAGGAAATGTCCTGACTAAGGCCATGCAGGAAATCAGAAATATCTCTTGGACCTTTGTTAGAATTATTTGACAGAAATCTCAATTCATTCTGTTGTACTTTTCCTCCTTTCTGCCTTTTATTTTTATTTTTTTTTTTTGCATCAAATGTAGATGGTTCCAAAAAAATCTATTTCTAGAACCTTTCTGTTGTCTCAGGTATCAGTGGCCGTGCTCCTGCAGAGATTGTTCCCCCTGTGAACACCTTTGTGCACCTGGAATCCTGTCTCATCACTGAGGAAGGTGCTTGTGGAAACCTTAGCTAAGGGCTGAAGAATGGAAATTTTAGCTATTTGTAAAACTCAACTACCTTAAAGATCCCTATGACCTTCCATCCCCCTAATAAAGCTCTCAATTGTGTATCTAATATTGTGATTCACATCTCTCCAAACTCTGTCAGTTATATTTTCAATAGTATTATCCTTGAGGATAATACGTTTTTTGCTCTGTCAGGGCTCAGCATGAGGAAAAAAATAAAAACCTTCATGAAACTCCAGCTAGGAGGAGAGAAGGTGTCTTGGAGTGACTTTATCACTTTTACTTTGTGTAAAAGTACATCCTTTTGCTGTTTCCTGCCATGCCTTGCTGTTCCTGGCATGTTCACATTTCTTTTGTTTCATTCTGGAGCTCCTTATTTCTCCTCAGCTTCTCCCAGATGGAGCAAAGACCTTTACAAGTTTGAGGGACATACAAATGACATGACCTGAAGAGGCCTCATCCTCCCACTTGTGTGAACATCCCTTTTGTGAGCAGAGGTAGGGAGGCTTTGAACACATGCCACAGAAGGTGTGTGTTTATATAAATGTGTGTTGGGGAGCAAAGTGCCCTCCTCTGGGACATCTCCTCTTCCAGACACTTTAATAACAGAAGCTGAGATTACTCCTTACACCTCTGCTTCAGCTTATCCCATGGTAAGATAAAGTAACAGCCAGTGAATGAATAAGTCCATGGTGCTTTATATTAGGCAAGTGCCAGGACACTACATTAGCATTTACTATTATTCAGTGATTTGTACTTTCATCAGCCTCATTAAAATTGCCTATCAATGACCAAGAATACAAAGGCAGCAGCACAGGTTTAGGATCGTGAGTCATCCTTCAGTTTCCAAAGTGCTTCTCACCCACAAAAAGTCACTTTCTGGTTCAGGGATTTTGATAAATTAGGGCCTAATAGCTGGGTGGAGCAGAGGGATTATTTTAGTAATGATGAGTGCAGGTAGGGAAGCTCCTGAAACCGAAAGGAATGGCAGGCATTCCTGGCTAAACCACTTAACTGATTAAAATGACCCAATGATTCATTTAAATAAGAGTTTACTTGCTCAGGCTTGAAGTGTCTAGTAATAGTTGATCTGTACTATTTGTTTAATCTAATGTAAGTGACTTTCAGTGTTAGCACAAACAGCTATTTTTATACCTGAAAGATTGTTGTTTAAAATGAGTTTAAATTAAACCCCATAACTTTCCTTTTTCCTTCTTATGCATTGTAGTCCTTAGATAGAGAAGGCTTGGATGTTTCTTCTGCCTTAATAAAATGCAGAGTTGGTAGCAGGGAATAAAGTGAGATTGTGGTGAATAGAAGAGGTACCACTTGTTTTGTGCTGAAGGAAGGGAGTGCCCTGGCACCAGCTGCTGCTGGTCCCATGAGGGGTTTGTGTTCACAGCCTCTTGTGGTGGTCCCAGGACATGCTCTGCTGTTCAATTAAGAACAGCAACTTCTGCATTCATGCAGCAACTGAAGATGTTCAAGGAGAGAAAGCCTACTGAGAATTATTGTTAAATGTGAAGTTGCCACTTGGACCAGGAGACTTAAGCAGTTGGGCAGTGCTGGCTTGGTCCCATAGATGTCAGTGATCCACGTGCTGCAAATCCTGCTCCTTCAGTGTCCTCTGTCCCAGATATTCCCTGAGCTATACAAATGAGAGAATCTTACAAATCATTGACTGGAAAGCCTGTCTCATCTTTACCTCTTGTAATGTGCAGCTGGCCAGCCTTGCTTTTATCACTAAAGCCTCTTAAATGACTCACTGGTGCTGCATGTCCGTGTGTTCAGTGGCTTACAAATCCTGCAGACCCCACGAGAGCAGCTTTAGAGTGATAGCTACCTGGTGGCATTAATCTCTCAGACATTAGTTAAAATCCACTCCAGGCAGAGTGGTGAATTCCAGATGCTCAAGTGCACCTTGGCATGGGTGCATTGTGCACGAGGAAATGGGACTGTGCTCCTAAGCATCCTGGTTTTCTCAGCTCATATGGGCTACACCTGGACTCAGTTGACAGCACAGCCATGAAGGTTCACAGGAACAAATCTCAGCTGTCACTTTGCTGTTTGTTCCTGGAAATGTGTGAGGGGTACTTTTGTTTCTTACACTGGGAAACCTAAATGTTCTCCCGGGAATTAATCTGTCACATGAACAATCAGTTGTTTGATTATTTTAAAAATTTCTTTTAATGTGTTTAAATCAATAGGTACCTAATAGAAAAGAAGCAGAATATTTCTCAGGATTTGATTTTACTGGCTGAAGCCAAGCTAAATATTAGCAATAGAGTAAAATTTGAAGTAATGTCTTAAAATTTAAATGAAGGAGCTTGACATCCTCAGACATTTGTTCTTCGTTATTCAGGTCACTGGGCAAAGGATTGTCCAACACTGTCACTTTTGCCCTTTCTGGTCAAAGTAACACTCATTTTTGCTATTTTTATATCCTGTATTTGTTTATTTTCAGAGATTTTTTACCAGAAGTTAAAACTGGTGGAATAGTTCTGACATTTTTTGTAATCATTTTTACTCAGACAGTGCATTAAAAATGGTTTCTGTTTTGGTCTGTGCCTGTTGCACATTGTGAGGAGCTCAGGAGGCATAACTGGAAAAGCCATTTCCAGCTGTTGAACAACATGGCACTTCCATATCCCATATCCATGAGGGCCAGGCTTTAGCAGGAAGCCATGAAAGCATTTTAACTCCTTATGATACTAAAATCTGGGTTATATTAATGATTGAACACATATCTTGTATGTGGATTATGGTTTGTACTTGTCTGTACTCGTAATTTCCCATAGAAGTAAAAGTTGCTGCCATCCATGAGTCACTTAAAGCTCTTTGACCATCAGTTCAGCAAATCTTCTGTGGGCCTGATTGAGATCTTGCCTAAATCAGTCATATTTAACCTTTATAGCCATATATGACACTGATGTCAGTCCTGACTCATCCCAGGAGAAGTAAAAGGATATGTCCTGCTGCTGTGGTGACTACCTGAGAGATGAGCATGATGTATTTTCTAGGAATATTTAACTCTTGTGAAGAATTGCTTAAATTTCTTTTTCTGAACCGTGTTGGGATTAGGATGAAGCTGTGTGCTTCCCAAGATATTTTTTTCCATATTCATCTGTATTTTCGTGTGTAATATTTCAAGATTTTGAGCAATTTTGATTTCAGTAAAATTGAGGGTTGCCTTTATCACTTTCAGTTTTATTTATTAACTTTATCCTGCATTCATTGATGACAAGCAAGGCTCCCACTGACTTTCATGGTGCAGAGTAAAGCCTTATACATGGCTGGAGTCATCAGATTTGGTTTTCTTTTCAGGTACATGCATGTCTTTGATTCTCAGGTTATCAGTTATGAGAAATTTCAAAATCTCTCTTAATCAGGATTAGTACAGCCAGGGATATATTTGCCAAGGTTCTGTTTTGAAGCAAGTTTGCCGTTAGGGTGAAGGTAAGGTTTAATCTCCATGGCAGTGTGTGACTTCCATGGAAAATGCTATGGTACACAAATATATATGGGTTTTAGTGATACTGATCACATGAATCGTTAGTGTGTCCCACCAGCTTATTTTATTTAAACCACTGAAGATTAATAAAAGACTTAGTTATTTTGGTGCAATCACTGTGGACTGCACTGGAGCTAAAATTCTGGTGGCAGAATTCCTGAGCTAACTGCTTTCCACACTGAAGTTAAATTTTAAAAAATATTATGATGATTAATCCTGGCTAATTATTACTGTCATGAATACTAAACGAAATGTGGGGCTTCTGAATTGTCTCATGTCATGCTGCCTCATTGATTATTTTGTTCCCTCCTTGAAATATGTTCTGGGAAGAGTAGCAGACTATAGTCTTCATGACATATCCTCAAGTGCTCTGGGAGTTAAACATCAATTTCTATTTACATTTAATGAAACAAAAAAAAATTAAAACAAAAGGTCCAAAACCCAGAATAAACATAATAATTTAGGATTCCGAAGTCTGGATCCCATGGTGCTTGTGATTTACATAGTGTATGGCTTCTGGCATATATGGGGGAGGAAAACAGGTGAAACACTTCTTTCACCTTTCAGTGCTCAACCAGCGTAGCCCATGTTCATCCTTCTGCTCTCAGAGCTGTGCACCTTAATTATACTTCTGTGTAAAGAGCTCTGGGTGAGGCTCAGGCTGAACTCTGAGTTTGCTGTTGCTGCCTTGGTCAAATGAGATGATACTGGAGTGGAGCCTGGGCCATTCCTTCAGTGGCAGAGGTATGAGAGCAAATAAGATTTCCTGTAATGCCCTGGCATTATTCAAATGGACGAATTCTTTGTAGTGACTTGAGACGATATTCTTTTCTCCTTTCCCTCCTTTTTTTTTTCCTCCTTCCCTGACACCTCCTCCTCTTTCTACCTTTCTGGATGTCTTCTGGCCCCCCTCTGTAATTCTCAGGGCATTATATATGTTTGGAGTCAGACATTGCTTCTGCTCATACTCAGGTCCCTCCATGGCACTTGTATCACCAATGCTGTGGATAGTTGGCTCAGGAACATGATCCTCTGCAGCTTCACAGCACTGCTGCCACATATGCCTGAGAGTTTTGCAGTGATTAAAGCTGATTTAAAAATTCAGTAGGGAAGGTGGTGATGCACCATTCCCCCAGCCGTGTCTGGAGCAGGTAGTTCATTCTTGAGAGAGCCTTGTAGGAGAGCTGCATCTCCTGTGGCTGTTGGTATAATCACAAGGGCTAAAATTGTATGTTAGGTGGTGGAATTGGATCTGCAGCATGCAGGGGCAGATTGTAAATGTGGCACACCAAGGAGTACTCCTGTCAGATTTGCATGTCAATATTCCATTGCTTGGGAAATGTGTAGGACATGGATTGAAATACAGCCTCGGGGAAACTGCAGTTTTGTCCAAAGAAATGAAGAGGATATTAATTTCATATAATTGCACAGATCTTTAGGAGGTGCAACTCTGGAACAGGATCCAGTGTTTTCTTTGTCAGGTCCTGTCAGTGATGACAAATCAATCACAGTGCACAAACTTGAATTTCAGCTCATAGATCCAATCTCCATTGCACCTGTGCTGTTCCTTCAGCCGTCTAAATAGAACATGGCACACTAAGTTTATGATTTTTAAAGACAAGCATGAAACATAGGACACTTAAGTAAAAAATAAAATTCAAGTTTAAAACTCCAGTTTATATTAATAATTTGTATGCATATGCTCTCCGAATTAAACATTTGCATGTCCTCTGGGACCTCTGTAAAATAAACAGCAGAGGTATATACTGCTAGTCTTCCATAGAAAAAAAGGGTGGAAATCCAATCCTGTTACTTAACAGGGTGTCTGGTGCACAGGGCATCTTTATTAGTCTGCTACTAATGGGAGCAGTGATGGGAACCAGGGCAGGAGAGTGTGTTTCTTTGACTAAGTGAAGGATGTAACCTCAACTTTCATACATGGATTATTATAGTGAGGCTGTTAGCTATCTGTCATTAACCAAATAGCTATTTAGCTGATCAGGGAAAAATAATTAAATCATCATGTGAAAACATGTGAAAAAAAAAATGCCTGAAACCTAAAATGTTTTCCTCTAGACAGCAGACACTAGGTAGGTACTCTTTGGGAAGAGTAAATTGTTTTCTACATGGTTTTCATGAGAAAGTTGTTACCAATTCTTGCTACTCAGCTTTTTCATGGTTAGGACACTTTCCTCCAGACTGAGAAGCACATCCTTGAAGTGGAGTCTGTGGCTAAAAACCTGACATTTCAACCCTCACTACAATGCTGGTGGCCATTTGCAGAGGTTTGGGATCTTACCACAGGCCCTTCCTGGGCCCAGCATCTCGACTAGGCAGTGTTCAAACCACATTATTTCACCCCGGGGTGGTACCAGGTAGCCCTAAGTGTCTGTGTGGAGAGCTCCTGAATTTCCTGCCTTATTCCTCTCATTCCCATGAGCAGCAGAGCCCTTGCCCTGTGAGATACAGGCTGTATGAGGAGGAGGAGGAGGCACCAGGCACATGGCTTTAAGAAATTAGTCTGCTGCCTTGCAGGGTGTTACCTATTGCTGCTTAGTAAGTGTTTGCTTCTTTTCAACACTAATCTCTCTCAAAATATTTAACTCAAAACCTTGGAGGCTTCTGGAACAGAGACAAACTGGCAGAGCCAGCTCAGGGCAAGCTGCCCTTTCCTGGGAAGGGGTGCACGGGAAAAGCCTGCTTTTGGGAAGACGTGCAATAGGATATTACTTCATTTCTCTCTGGAACAACTCCTCCTGAATTCAGTTCGTTCCAGCCCCATGTGCTGTAGTCTCAAGGGAAGGAGCAAGTCCTATAAGTTACTCTTTATTTTTTGCAGTGGCTTTCTTTGCTCACCCAGGGTTATGGGGCCTTGCTCTGGTTCCCAGTGGGGTTGGTACATCCTGTCGAACCCAAAGTGAAAGAAGGAACAGAGGACCTGCCCAGTTCCCAGGCTGACCCTGCCCACACCTCCCATCAGCCCTTCTTGTCCAACACTGAAGTCTCAAGCCATTTGACCCTCTCCTCCCTGAGCCTTTGTCCTCCAGCACCCCCCTGCAGCAGTTCCTGTCCTTCCTGCTGCCCCTTCTGCACAGTCCAGCCTCCTCCACCAACAGCTTCAACTCCTCTCCTCTTGCCCTCCTACATCTCCTCATGTAATGACTTCAAAACCCTTCTCTTGCCTGATTCCTGCCTCTGGCTGTTGTCTCACCGCCTCCTCTGCCTCCACATCTTTACATATGATTCAACTATATGTCAGTTCCATGATCAACCAAAACAGACAGATTGGGACACAGAAGTGCCCGTGATGTAGCTTTGCTCTAATCTTAGGTTTTCCCTGCCTTTTCTCCTTTGTTTGTGGTTACCCCTTACTGTGCTCCCGTGATTTCTAACACAAATGATAAATTAGGACAGTGGGGACTGTAAAAGATAAGGTAATAACAGAAATGAAATACCAGGCCAGGATTTTAGCTGGAGTAAATCAGCTGCTGATCTAAACCAGCTGGGGATTTGGCCCACTCTAAAATGAAACTGTAGGATACGAAGAATCCATATAATTATTCCCTAAAGAACACTTTTGTCATGATGCCAGACTGATGTTTCTATTCTTGTTTTTAAAATGATGTATTTTAGAAAGTGATTGTCTCACTATTGCCCACCTGTGGTCACAATATTGGTTCTTTCAAAAGTGAACATGCCAAGTCCTTCAGGCACTCAGTGGTGCCTCTTGAAATGGCTCCCTTCAGCACCTGGAGTTTCTCTTAAAAACTGCTAATCCAAAAAAGAAACAAGGCCCACATTCGTTTCCCTGCCCAGGTCTCGGCAGCGCTAGAACGCTGCACCTCAGTCTCATGATCAAATTCTGCCTTGAATTCCAGATTGTGCTCTTGAGTTATTCACCTTCCTGCAAGCCCCCTTCAGTGCTGAGCTGTTAAACCCAACCCCTGCCCAGGAAGGGCTTGTGGTGGATCAGTGGAGGTTGTGCACTGTGTGGGCTGAGCAGTGTGTCCAGAAGCAGTGGGAAGGTCTCACCTGTGCCCGGCTCATGGCTGGGGTGTTGTGTAGGCAAGATGTGTGGCTTTGGTTCGTGTGATGTGTCTATGTGCACCCAACACAGAACATTCAAGAATGGGCTCCTCTATTTCTTTCAAAATTTGGTGGAAGGCACCAGGTTGCCCACTTCCTTTTGCAGGAAAGAAGGCATTTATCATGATATCCAACACCACCCAGTTCTTCCTCGGCTCCAGATTACTTCTGTGTTTGCTACCTTGCATGACCAGGCAAGGAGTGAACCTGAAAGCTTGAACTCTGGAGTGCCATGAGAGCTGGGCTTTCCAGATGGCAGCCTGCTCTCCTATTGCTTGTGATCTCTATCAAAGTGTAAACCGAGGAGATGGTCTTTACCAATCATTAACAGCAAGGCTGGCACAAAGGGCTAAGTCCAGTAATCATACTAAAAGAAAATAAATTAACAACTCTCATTGTAGACTCAGTTCAGCCTCACCAGCCATGACATGTCCTTTCTTGCACACAGCAACAAAAATAGACCCAAGTACTGAAGGAGAAAAAAAAAAAAAAAGAAATAAAAGAAAACCCAATTTGTTCCCTATTAAGCTGCTGAAAAGCTTAAACCCATTTCTATTCCAGTTAGTAGCTAAGTGAAAATGTAACTGCTTTATATATTTCACTAGAATTAAACTTAAACCTACAGAATTAGGTTTATTAATTTCTGTCAGTGCTCAATGGGGAAATAAGAGTGCCCATTCATTAAGGATACACAATTACTGCAGACAAAAATGAAGCACAGTGCTATTAACCATAATAAAAATGTTGAACACTGTGGAAATTTTCATTAAATAGAATCTATTCCTTATATGACTCTACTTAATCCTTTCTGTCTTTTTTCCCCCTTTGTGTTCTCCAACTCATTTTATTTTATTACTTAGCTCTTATGTATGTTTCTTAATGTAATTATGATTAAATATTTTTAGTAGTAAACACTATTATTTCATTAAAAAAAATCTGTCGCCACACTTACTTCAGCGAAAAGTAGTCTTTGGAAAACAATACAAGCATTAAGTAGTTTCATTGTTATTACAGCTCATGAAGATAAAAAAGAAACCTAAAGAAAATAAAAAAGAAAACTGTATCAGCCCATCCACTAAAGTAGAGCTGACTTTGTGGAGCAGATCCATAGGTGGAGCACCCAGGTGGACCAGAATAAATCCATGGAAATCAACTGAAAATCAGTGATTATGACTGAAAAAAATAAATACTGAATAAATACAGAATGTGTTTAGGCTTTGCTAAAAACATTTAAGCCAAAATAATTATTTATAAAGAATATAGTCCCAGATTTTCATTATCTTCACATAACACTTTGAGGAATCACTGATCCTTCATGTAGACTTAGAATTCTTTATAGGAAACCATGTGTCATCTGAGGGACACAGCTTTAATTGCTTGAGAAGGATCATCAGTTAGTAACTATGATATGGATTAGCTGATGACTTCAGCTCATGAAACTCTATTGAAGCCAATGGGATTATGATCATTTCCAATAAAAAAAGACTTATCTCCAGTTGAGTTAAAAATGAATGTGACAGTGCCTGGTTGAGTGGGTGACCTGTATTACTTTCGTAGAAGTAAATGAATAATAAATAACTATGCCCTGTTGATCAAAGATATTTATTTAACTTGAGGGCTACATTATTAAAGACCTCCTTAGGAATGCCAGAGAAGATTTTGCTCATGTTGTACTCAGGGGTCTTGGGCAGTTCTGGGCCCACAGCTCCAGCAGGTCTCTAGGTTTGGGGAGTATGACCACAGAGAGACTTGGATGCCCAGTGTTCCTATTAGGCACAGGAGGTGCTGGATTTGAGGACTCAGAATGAACTTTTGCTTTGGATGGTAGGGATCATTACCAGAACTCACTAACCCCAAACTGATCACTGTCATTATTTTGGCTTAGCAGTGTGCTTCAGAGCCATACTCCAGGCTTTGAGGGGCTGCTCCCTGGAGAATTTGGGCCTTTTTTTTTTTTTTTTTTTTTTTAATCAGGGATCATTTAAAAGTCCTGATATAGCAAATTAAGGGCATAGACAGGAAACTGAGTGACTATACTGTAAATGAGCTGTGTTGGGGCAGGTTACCTCTCTCTGGACAGAAGCATGGCCCTTCTGGAGCAAGCCCATGCTCTTTTGCTGGTGCTCACAGGCCCTGGGGAGGGACTGCAGCTGCCTCACTGTACTTTTTGTTTGTGCTGTTCAGAGGACACAATCAAATGCGAGCATGAAAGATTTTTTGACCAACCAAGTGCTTTGTAGGGACAAGTGACTCTTGTGCTCACATGTAAGGTGGTCTGAATGTGGCCATTTGCACTTAGGAATGGTTCTATCAAAAGCCTTTTCAGAGCTGGTCACATAGGTTATTTATAGATCTTTTTCTTGGATGACCTGATTGATGATATGCAGATGGTCAAGGGGGTATAAGATTATTCTAAAGCCTTATTGTGTCCAGAGCTGTTTGAAGTCTGGTTGCTTATTTCCCTCTATTAATAGCACCTTTGAGTTTGGGCCTTGGTTGAAGGCCTGGATGTTCTGACAGCATCTGTTTCTTTATCCCCTCTCACCAGAGAGCTGAATAGGACACTTGTTAGACTTTCTGGCATTTCAATACTGGAAAAGAAGGCACCCTGAGACAGAAAAGATGGGAAACCACCATGTCTGTCCACCTCCACATGCACCAATAACAGAGCACAAATCCCTATTTCCATGATTTCTGTATTGCTGCCGTAGGACTCATTTCCACATTGGGATGTCCTCTGCAGTTGCAGCTCTGAACCAGAGAGAAATGGTCATGACCTTTCTAGTTCTTGGACTTAATAATGGAAGAAGTGAGGTGTGGAAACATGTAGATGGATTGCAGCCAAAATAGACTGTTTTCTGGATGGACCTCAACTACTTAGCATTCAGTAAACATCTTTAATACAGGACAGTAAAAACTGCCTATGCACTTATTACCTTGGTATGGTTAACTAGGCATAGTGTAACCACAGAAAAATGAGTGCATTTCAGTAAAAACACAAAATGGCTTCATTTTCAAAGTACAGTAGTTCCCCTAGGTATTCTAAAATCTGTTCTTCTGTAGACAAATTTTCATTTTCTTTCACCATTAATTGTAGCATTGTTGCTGATAATGCTTCCTGCATTATACTCAGCTCCTACTGTGGGTAGGAGAAATCAGATTGAGAGCAAGAACAGAAAATACTAAGATTGCAGCTGCATCTCCTGAGGAAATTATTGCCATTTCAAATGTCATTCAGCCTATTTCATTATAAAGGGGGAGTACAAGACACCTCCTGCTTGAAAACTGGTCTGCAAAGAAATAGCAAGCTGGTTTTATTCTTGCTGTCCTGATGATGTAACCTTATCAAAATATACACAGGTTCTGTTTTGTCTTCACTCTAAGCATAACCTTTGGTATCCTGGGTAGTGGCTAAATTAATCTGCTCCCTCAGAACAATGCAATTTCAAACACAACAGACCCCTCCTGTTGTTAAAGAACATTTATCTGCTTTACTTTCATTTGCATTTTCCATAAATTGAGTAGCAGGAAGTGTGAAACACCTGAAGTTCAAAGTCTCTGGAATGCACAGATGTTGATTTTCATTATAGACTCTGAAGATTGGCTCCTAAGCAACACTGCAGAGATTTTTGTGTAACTTAACCACCTTCCATTGGTGTGCTGGGACTCTGAGAACTCTCCAAAGAGCAATACAACAGAATCCTGGAGGACTGGGAATGACTAGTGTGCCAGAGTGAGAACTGAAGTTATTGTCAAGTAACCTTTTGATTATCTGGTGGGATATCTCCTTAGTCTGATTGGGTTTCTTTTTAAAGATAAAGTTAAAAACCACCATAATTCTTTTGCTCTTTTACTACACCTCTACCCAAAGATGTGTGAGTGTGGAGACTCAAAGTGGTGGTTGCCCTTCTCTTTGGTGTTTATAACTCACAACAGTGTGTGCATTCTGTTCTCCCTCAGCTTTGCTTGTGCTGCCTGCTCAGATTTTCCCCTCTGACATAAACTAAAGAATGCAACTGCCCTCACACACATTCACTGGGGTTGGACCTCTGGGGGTTTCATCAGTTTTCCCTCCTGAAGTGTTCACAGAGCATCTTGTGACATTTCTGTCTACACCCCTATTTGTGAAGCAGATCTGTGCCTGGGTGAACTTGGGTGAGGCATTTTATACTTTGTGTTTTGTAGAGCAGTCTTGGTATTGGGCTTTAGAAGACTATCAGTTTACAAGACTGGAGCTTTTCTTTTGTGCACAGCATGGAAAGATGAGTGTTTGACCTGTGGCTTCATGTCTAAGTAATAACATGTGATGTCTCTTGCAAGCACCATCCAACACAAGTTTGGCACAAAATTTTCTTCCCTTCAGCAAAGGGAAAACTATGGTTTAAAATTCCAGTCCTCCTTTTGCCATCTACACCAACACAATCAGCAAATTCCATCTTGGCTAAATGCATCTAAAGGTGTATATTATTGTCGTCTATTGAGTGGAAAAATTGTCTTGTCATCCTACAGCTTTGCCTCTTCTCTTTTCCCCTTTAGTAGGAGCCATTAAAATTGAAACTTTTGGATTGCAGTTATAGGGGGAAAAAAGCAAGTCACCAGTGATACCTATTTGTGCACCTCCATCTGAAGATTAAATTGTTTCTAATTGTCCAGCATGTCATGTGTAGATCTAATGTGAATACTGTGTTTTAATTGACTAATGCCTTTGTAGAAGGGGGAGAAAAAGATAGAACTAGAATCCCACTGGGGTACCATTAATGAATATTTCCCAATTTCCCATTCTTCTCTTTACTGGAGACTTCCAAAGGCCAGTTTAAAGCAAGATAGAGACAAAGTGGCTTTGTCACTAACAGCAGTGTAAAACTCTCTACTTCACACCTCTTATGAAACTCATGTCTTCGTGAAGAAATGAAAAATCCCTGCAAATGGTTCTGAAGGATTAGCAGGGGTGTGAAACCTCACCTTGCATAAGAAATGTGTTTTGCTCACTTTGTCACTTCTGTGTGATTTCATGATTGTGAGTATTGACTTTTCCTGTCAGGCGTTCAGGCAGTAGATGCTGACAGATGTCTGTATCAATCATTGGAGCAGAATTGAGGATATGACCCATGCATGGAGAGGAGATAGAGTCTTGCATTGAACTATAGCCAAGAAGCACCCAACAGAATTGTGGCCAGGTCAACTTTGCACTTCACTGATCCTCAGCAGGTCGTTCAGGCCAGTTTAAGTCTACCCAGAGGGTCAGCATCCCTGGAACCACTATAGCACACAAAAATTAGTTTATTCTTTAACTCACAAAGCAAGGACAGTATTTCCTTTATTCAGTGTAGTGAATTTTAATGGAGCCGAGCTCTATTGAAATTCATAAAGACTGGTGGACAAATTTCTTTAGTTTGAAAAGGTGATAAAAATAGTGAGTGCAAGCAAGTTTGCAAACTTGTCCTTTGCTTTCAAAACCTTGTCGTGATGATCTTGGCTACCTTGCAGTGCTATGCTGTTAAATCATCCAACAGGGAGTGATGCAACACCAGACATGTGCAGAACCTGCTTGAGTGGCACACAAAATTGCTGTGCTAGTTCGTAGGGATGAGTCAGAGGAGGAAGTCACTGCAAGAGTATCGCACAAAGTATAAAGAATCTGAGGTAAAAAATGTGAAGAAGAGTGTTAGGGGTGAGGATGCTGGATCTTTATATACAGATAAAATAGTGCTGAAATGCTGATGAAGTGAACATCATTTCAGAGCACATGAAACCTACAATTTACATCAACTAAATGTGAAGAGGGAAAAGAACAAACACGAACCATTATGGAAACAAGTTCAGCCATATTTGTAAAGAAGCAAATCTTGTGATGGTGTGTGCACATATTTTAGTGCATGCTCTGCAGTATGAGAACATTTACTTCTACTTGAAATTCTGTAATTTGCGTATTTGTTCCAAGCAATAATCAAAAAACAGCTAGCTTATGATGTATTTGGCCATCCAGTTCTTCTCTGTTGAAGATGGTCTGCAATTGGAGGGGCTTCCTGCAGTAAATGCAGAGGGTATCTAAGGCCAGCTCCTGCTACAGCCAAATCTCAATTCAGGTCTTTTTGGTCAAAGTTGTTCTGAAAGGATTCAGTGAAGCTGAGGACTCTGTTTCACTTGATGGACTGGTGGTGTGCTGTTGGCTGCTGAGGACCCAGTCCAGATGTGCCCTTGCTTGTTGATGTTCCTGTTGTTGTTTCACCATCAGCTGGTTGTGCACTAATCTTAGAGACTGTCACTGAGCAAAAGTATAATTTGTTTCTCTTCTATCATTTTCTGGAGATCAAAATCACCTCCTCTTTGATTTTTGTTCATTATTTCCACTGAGGCATTTACGAGTCCTTCTTTATTAAAGGAAACTGAGGACTGGTATCTTCCAAGTTGGAGAGAATCAGTTGTGTTCTTTAGAGTGCTGGGGAGAAATATTGAAATTATCAGGATTACAAAAATCTCCTGGGAAGTTTTTTTAGTAAAACAGGTTTATTTTATACATGTAAAACAGGATATTTAAGAGAGCCCTACAAAATGTTAACGCCTTTTTTTTACATGTGACTGTAAGAAAACTGAGGCTGGGTTCAGTTTCTCCCTGAGAAGGAGATCATGAAGTAAAGAGATTCCTGCATTTCTGGAAAATGAGCAGCAATAATTTTCAGAGCATACTACCAAGTATTGTGAGAACTTTTGTGTCTGCAATATATGTGAATATTGAGTGAATACTCAATATTCTTTAAAAAGTTGAAGACAGGAGATAAGCCAATTTTTTTTATAAGCACCTCAGGTATTACCAGCAACCAGAGCAATTGTAAGAATTGTGATTCTAACAGAAAGAGCCTTCCAATTTTTTTCACACCAGGCAAAAATAGATAAAGAGCAAAGAATTAACAGAATATTTTCAGAAAACTAAGATAATAATAATAATAGAAACTTCTCCATTTAAGCTTTATTTTTTTCAGCCAAGTAGGAGGATACGACAAATTTTTGTTTGCTGGTGAAAAATCAGAACTGTACACAAGAAGTTGGGTAATATAATGGACCAAAAAATATGAATTTTTCTTTCAAAGTTTAAAAAGTAGCTTCAGTGTAATAGACCTGAAAATAATCTGCTTTTGGGAACCAGGCTGTTTGTAGTATATCAGATAAAATAGCCATCTTGGTTTTTGTTCTGTGGTCTCATTGTTAAAAGCTTTTAAATTTATGTTGTTGTTTTGGCAAAAAATATGAAATTGATGAAAAATTATGGCTGACAATGCAAGTTGGAATGAATAACTACACATATATGTTGATTTTAGCCGTTGACTTTGAATAGCAATAAATCTAGAATTCTACCAGCTCAACTTATGGGAGGCTTTCAGCACAGTCAACCACAAAATGCAGTTGAACCACTCACAGAGCATAATTAGAGCAGATGCTGGTATAACATCCAACTGCTGTTCACGCTTTATTATGTTAAATCCTGCCTTTCCTGTTTATTTGGGTTTTTTTTTTTCCTTCCTTCCCTAATACTTACCAAGGCAGCTTTTAGAAATTCCCCACTAAAAGCCCGGAAGGACTTTGCTATTTTATTCCAGGAGCAGCCCAGAACAGTTTTGTGAGAGTGTTTGTGTGTGATCTGTTCTGCACAGTGTATTTTAAAAAAGAAAAGTGATGTTTTTGCTTGTAATGAGGCACATATAACTGGGCAGCATCAAGAACACTTATGATTGAATTCAGGTTGCACTGAAAAATTCAGGTTTATTCCCAGCTTTTTACATGTGATTGGGCCTGACATATTACTGCTTTTACTGTTTTCTGTTGTACCCTGTCCCAAACTTCTATTTTTGATTGTAAATTAAGCTGTGCCAGGAGATGGAAACTCCTTCTCCAGTATCTTGTGAAGCAGAATGGGATCTTAGACTTGCTTGAGACATCAGGTCAGTATTGTGATCTAAATAAAAAATAAACAGAATGAACAAAAGTTCAGGAGAGTCATAAATACATCCTCCTGAATAAAACTGGGGTGTTTTTTTTATTTTTTTTTTCTGGATTTATTGCAAATGGTTTGAAATGAAATTCTCCAGCTGACAGAAGATCATTCAGCATTAGCTATTTAAAAACTTTCCCTGAAATGGAGTGAAATAAATTTGTTATTTATGAAGTTCATCTTACAAGTTCCCAATTTGGTGAAAACTGTTTTATTTTGCTTCACATTTGAAACCTGCAAATAGCTGAGTTAATTTAACTAAAATGAGCATTCACAAGATGACCCGTAAAGGGAAAAAAAAATCCAACACAACTGTACTTTAATCTAGAAACCATCAAAGCCTTCTTGACACATGTATTATTGTAGGGCTCAGAAAAAATAAACAGTTTATGTAGAAGATTAAGAGAGAGTTTGGATTTTGCTTTTGACGTATCTTGTCTCCAAATCTTAGCTGAGGATTTATTAGAACACTATCATGTCAAAGCTACCTCATTTATATGATAACACATCTGTAATGTTTTACAAGTGCAGCAGTCCTCGATCAGAATGTTGCTCTTTAAGTCCTAAATTACAGTACCTGGAGAGGTATGCATAATTATAGTGCATGTTAGCAAATGATAGGATGCATTTTCCCCTAGGCTCTCTGCATTAATCATCAGCAGAGTGGGTGCAATAAAATCATAATTGCTTCTTCAAAAGTTATAATCTAACTTATACAACTTTAAGTTAGTTGTATGGCAATATGATATTGACTGTCACGGAGCAAGCCTGTTTCCTTCATTTCCTTGAAATTAAGGTAGTGTTGCTCGGTGGTGAACTGTAATTAGCATCAGTTTCATTTACAGATTTGGGTTTTAGATCCTGAGTGAGTGCACGATGGTGTAAGCTCCAAGCTTGATGAAACGAGGCTGATTTACATGAGCTGAGGGCCTCTGGGCTGATCTCTGCTTATTTGTTGAGCTGCCTGCAGTCAGTTGGGTGGATGATTAACCACTTCTGTCTCCTTAACTAGCAGTCATAGCTGAAAAAAAAGTCAGTCTTAAAGAAAGGAGTTATTTTACATAAGAATCCCTTTTTGTGTTCCTCGGCTGGGAATTCGGTTTCACCAGAGGAAGTTTTTGCTGCAGAGGGGTGAGCTGGTGCCGTGCAGCTGTGCCAGGGAGCAGTGTGACACTTCCAGCAGCAGTGAGGGCTGCAGGAGCTCTGGCACCTCCCTCGCTCCCACCTGCCTGCTCAGGTAGCTGCCCTGGCACCAGCACTGGTGATGCTTTGACCTCACAGTGATTCACCTCGGATATGTAAACCGGCAGGAAAGTGGATCCCACCCCTCTCCTTGCTGGGATAGTTTGGTGCTAGTTTTGCTTCCTGAATTCACTCATTTTCTTGTCAGATGAAAGGCAATGACCCCGTGTGAGGCTGTATAATAGGTACGTGTAGGATGGAACCAGTTAAAGATACTCACATTAGCTGTCATACAGCCAAGCCTACAATCAGAGATCAAAGCAAACCTTTAATTATTTAGGAAACATCACTGATGTAATCAATATGCCTTACAAAAACAATTGTTTAACTCTAATTCATTGCCTCTTAGGCTGATACATATGCACACACAGAGGCATGACATGCATATGTACACACACACATGTGTGTGTATATATTTATATACACACATATAGACACACACACACAGAAAATGAAGTTTCTGTTCTTTGAAGTTTGGCCAACTTTTTGGTGTGGTTGCAGCAGCCATGTGTGAAGGCATGTCCACAGGGCCTATCTGAGACCCAAGGGACTCAGAAGGGTAAGGGATGTGATAACAAAGCAAGTTTTTTCAGTTTTGCACAATCCTATTCCTTAAGATCAGGTCTGAAAATTAAGATCTAAACCTACGTGTTGAAGGCTGAATCCTGCAAACAAGGCATTCTGGCCCCAATCCAGTAAAGCACTTAAATAGATGTTTTAACATTAGGTGCAAGTTTTGTTAAGGTGCGACTTCAAAGGGACTTCTTTTGCTTAAAATTAAGCACATGCTTAAACTCGAGGTTACATATTTGAATGAGCCATATCCAAACGGCTGAGCTACACTGCTGGAAAGTTCAGCACCTTGTTTCTTCACTGAGCAAATATAATCACAGAGAAAAAGAAACAAACAAAACAGAAGCCACCACCTTTTCTAAATAAGCACTTCCATTGTTGGTTTGTACCTAATTTGCACAGAAACACAGAAGCTCACACTTCAGTGGTGCTCACCGTGATGGGTGTGTTGCAGTGTCGAGGTCAGTGGAGGGACTCCTGCTCACCGCTGCTCTCAGAGCTGGCAGCCTCCTGTGGAATGCTCCATTTGCAGCCTTCTCCTTTGCTGGCAGCAGAGAAAATCGAGGTGGTGGCCATTTCCCCCAACATCCAGAGAGCAGTGGGTAGGTATGTAAAGGCATCCCCAAGTGCTAACTCACGTGTGAGTTATGCTCAGCCACTGCCACCATCCAGTTCTGCCCTTCTGTGATTGCGGGTTTATGAGCATGGCAATTACACATTTAATACTTGATTTGCATGAGATTAAGCTGCAGGCTTGTGAAAGGCAAACTGGTGCTAAACAACCTTTAAAGGGCTTAGGAGCATCCAAAAATAATGTGTTTCGCAGCAGTTGAAATATCTGCCGAAGTGCAGAAAATGGGGAAATTTCCTCTCCACACTTCACTGTCTTGTTCAGTATTTAAAGGAAACTGTCCCTAAAAATACAGGGCTCTCCCCCTTTTATGCCAGAAATAAAAAATATAATAAATAGAGAGTAATATCCTACCAATCAAGGAATCTTCACTTAATTTTCTAATTCTTTTAAGTCTCCTGCAGATCTGAATTTTTTTTCTCTCTCCGACTTGCTGGTGTTAATAACGAGTGCAGTTAAGCAACAAAATTTCTGAGAGTTAAAAATAGTCTTTCATTAGCTAAAATGTACCATGCAGTTGTGCATTTAAATGCCATGTGCAGTTTGGGGGAAAATAATCTTAAAAAAAAAAAAAAAGAAGAAAAAAAGATTGAGTGGATTTTTGTAGTCTGAAAAATTGGTTAGAATATTTTACAATGCACCCCAAGTCACAGCAAGCTGCTGTGTATCAGGTCACGCTGCCTCCTCCAAAATCATGCTTATCTTTAAATTTTCTTTTCATAAACATTTGGCAAATATAACATCAATTTAAGCTGTAATGACCACATTTAATTTTCATTTTAAATTTATTCTGTTACTATATATTGGTATCCTGGTTGATGCCAAGTCAGCCAGCCACAGGTCTGTTTTTCATTTATGCATTGAACTTCTTTAGGTTAGACATGTTCAAGAGCCCTGGTTTAATGCATAACCCTAATTATAACTTAGAATTAAGCTACTGCTGACTGCAGCATTTTAGGCAGGGGAATCAAAGAATGTATCTAATGAAAAAAACACAACTCCACCCCTCACTAGTACCTTATCTTTATACATTTTTTTAATGTTCTTTTTTTTTTTTTATGATTGAGTGCATAATACAGCTATAAACCAGCAGTTTAGATAATATAGTCAGCTTGTCAGTTTATATACATCTACTCTGAGCTTAAGGGTTTTTCCCTTTGCTTTGAATTGGGCCTCACTTCTTATTAAAATGCTACAAGCTTTTAAGAGATTTTAGTATCACAGACCAGTGATAGCTCAACATTCTAATATATCATTATGTTGGACCTATATCTGTGCACTCTAAAATTGCCTTACTGTTAAACTGGTTGAAATTTTTTTGCAAAATGTTTGGGTTTGGATGAAAAATGCCTTTTCAACCATGCAGAACTTTGATGAGGAAATTCTTGAATGTTCTGATGAATATGGCTTTGGGTTTTTTTGTGGAAAAACTAAAAATGCAATTCAGAGCTCTGTTCAATTACAATAAAAATACTGGGGTTTCCCCACGTTTTTACAGGAGGTGAAATATTTTTAAGGACAAGCTCTTGTGATCACTTCGAACTTTCACTTTCACTGGTCAGGGTCTTATTATCTGGGTCTTTACTCCCAGAATAAATCTCTTTTTATTAACAGAAGCAGGTTTTTAGACGGGGAGATGATTAATGATGAGCCATGTTGCATGGGTCAGGAGGAAATGTGGCCTGGGGAGATGGCACCGTCATGAAAAATAAGATCAGGAAGAAGCCTGACGAGCCGGGAGGAGCACTGTGCTCCAGTGGGACTCCGGGACAGGGTCACTGAGGCTTGAGTGACAAGCTGGGATCAGAGCAGCACCAGGCAGGGACACCCTCCATTCACTGCACAAAGACAAAACTCTCAGAGAGAGATGGAGAGCAGGTGAAAGTCATTGCAAGGTGCCTTTGTGCCCCAGCCTTTCTGCTGTCCCTTTATCTGCGGTGCCTGTGTGCTGCCATGGGGCCAGGGAATCGCTCTCCTGCTCTTCAGGAACACTCGCAGACATTGCACCTAGTTCTGCTCATTTTCACTGGCTTCACCTGGGGGTAACGCCTCCATTTCCTTAGAATTAGTCCAGATGTATGCTGAGCTTCGTGGTTGCAGATAGGAGTCCTTTGCCACTGGAATATAAGACTGTTTTCATTCCTCTGACTGTTCTTTTGCCTGCCTGCTGTCTGCAGGAAGCTCGTCAGTGAGAGTTATACATTGAGTGATAAAATAGTAATGTTTTTCTTCTCTGGGTACAGGGAAACGAAAAAATTCTGGGTTTGTACTAACATTCCACTTGTTCTGCGTGGGCATTCGCCTGTACTGCCAGGAGCTGGGAGTGTTTACAGTCCTGGTGTAAATGAAAGCAGACAGAAGCAATGGAGAAACAGGCTGTGTGAGCCTGGGGGCTTGTCCATGCACAATAGTAGCATCAGTTCAGCTGCAAAATCCATTTAGCTGAACCAGTGTATGTCTCTGATTGGACACACTTAAATTGGTTTATAACCAGCTTACATCAAATTAGTTTAAATCAGGAAGTTACCATAATAGCTGCATCAACCCGTAATTGTCTAATTTGTGTATAAGATGGTCTCAAACCAGTAGCCTTTCCTCCATGCAGGCTTTTGCGCTGCTTTAGATAATTTAAAACTGTTAAACCAGCAAAACTTTTGTCTGTAGACAAGCCCTAAAGCCCGAAGTTTGTGTGAGCTGGGACAGGGAGTGTGCAGGGGCTGTGTGCTGGCTCTGTGCTGCAGCACATGTGCTCAAAGCCAGCGGAAAAGGAGACAACAGACGCTTTAAAGCAAAAATGGGACACAAGGCACTAATTTTCCAAAACAGTTTGTTGCTCTATATGATGGAAAAGTATGAGGTAAAGAAGTTCAGGACTCCTTGCTGTGACCCAGGGGTTTTTATGAGCTGTGTTCACAAGCATGGAAAGGTCAAAGGGGAGCTGTCCGAGGGCTCCCCAAGCTGTGTGGGGTCACGTTCCACCCCATGAGCTGGAGCAGCCTCGAGCCTTCTCTAGGTTTAGTCAAAGGATAACAACACCCAGCAGGCAGCGAGGCTGGTGAGACATGTTCCATCTCTTGAGCTGCTCAGGACGGAGCTGGAACAGGAAATGTTGCTTTTGCTATATGTTAATGGTGTTTCAGAGCTGTTTTGGAAAGACAAGCCCCTCTGGAGCAAAGGCAGGCGGCTTGAAAGTGTGACATTGTGGAAACAAAGGCAACAGGAGAATGACACCATGAGCAGGGTTATCTCAACATTTCTGTAACTAAAAATGGCCTAAATTGTTTTCCAAAATGAGCTCTTGCAGAGCAGAGAGAAAGCCTCTGATTTCAAGGGTTCCTAAAATACTTTTGGAATGAAACTCTCTGAATGTTCTGTGGGTGTTGATCGCTGGAGTGCTCAGTAGTACTCGAGCTCCGAGTTCACACCATTAAAGCTTTGTCGACACTACTGAGAGCGTCCTCTAACACACTGAAGCAAGCTCAAGAGGCTGTATTTATGTTCTCAGGCTGACTTTAGGGCTGTTGCTGGCAAGCTGTCAATAAAAGAAGTTATTAGTCAGGGAGACAGCTTGGAATGGAGAGTCGTTTAAGCAGTTCACTTATGCATGGGACACAAAGGTGAACAGAAGGAACTTTCTGCATGTTTAGCAAATGGGAATACCAAGGAGCAGTTTTATCAAGGTAACTCTGTTCAGCATGCCCAGCAGTAAGTGTGCCAGATAGTTTTTTCGTGAGAAATACTCCTCCAGTTCTGCAAGTATATCTGGTAGAAGCTGTTTTATCCTTTAAGAAATAGAAGGGAAAATTGGTTTGATGTTCTTCCCTCTTACTTTTTTTGAATGTGTGGAAGAGCAAGGCAGTGCTGTTTTCTCAGCAATAGAAAATGTAATGATGTCTTTCCCCTGAGTGAGGCTTCTGGACATTTTCTTACTTCATGAAAGTGGATTGAGGTGCCATGTTAAGTAGTATTGTACCCACCAGATACTTTACTTCTAGTAAAGAGTAACTTTCAGAGGATAGCTCTGAGAAATAGTACAAATCTAATGTCCAAAGAGCGGTGCTTGGAGAAAGGAGCAGTCTACTTTTGTAAGAAATCTATTCCTTACACTATGAAAACAGTCTTTAAAGACTGAACTGATCCAAGTGAAAATCATGGGAAAGAGAAAATGAGTGGAAAACAAATAGATCCCTAAAGGGACTGACTGATAGCTAAATCACAGTTTGTGGGAATCGTTCGTTTGCTCCTCGTGGTTCTGTGTTGGCCTAAGAGGAACTTGTGATACAACAAAGATGAAAACCTGGCTCCCTGTGGCTCAAACCCAAGGTAAACCCACAGCATCTAATGTATAAGTGGTCCTCCATTTACAAGAGAGGGCTTTCCAAAAGCCCACTTCATGTAAATTTTTGTCAGCCCAAAGCTCTGAGATGGGCAGAACATCTCATTATGGCCGTACTGTTCCTGGATCATGGTTGTGATGATTTGTTTTCTTTCAGGTTTTGCTAACACTGATGGGGAGTCAACTCTCCTTGCTTCATCCTGGGAATGGTCTTGGCCTTTTTCTCTTTGCAGTGGGAAGGCTGGTTGCCAATGTGCAATTCTAAAGTCCCATTTTCACTTGCATTCTGGGCAATACCTCCCACACTTTGGACTCTGCAGTACTCAGTGTAAATGGTTCCTTAGAGCTACTTTGGCAGCCAAAAAAAGCGATATTGTATTTAATTTCTGGCACTGCCACTCGCTGAATTGCCGACACAGCTGTAGCAGACCTCCAGGTCGGGATATGTCTGGCTAAAGCAGAGGATCCCTGCCTTTCCTGACTGGACTCCATGCAATCCATGCCACTCAAGATCTGATCTGGGGCAGCCAAGCAGAAATGTGACTGCTTTCTGCCAAAGGCATTTCAGCAGTGATTTCAAGGTTGTTCTGGAGGAAAAAGGGGACAGAGGTGAATTCTCTGAGAAATTAGTCTTAGTAAGGCTAATTTAGGCCTTCTTCCAGTAGGGTTTACCAGGAAGGTCTGCTGTGTACGAGCCAAAACTTACCTTTTTTTTTTTTTTACACCACAACTTTTGAGGAGCAAAAACCCATCCCTACCCCCAGAAACACAATTCTGCTTCCCTTGGGTCAGATACTAGTGGTCATGTGGCTGTGTAGTGTGATATACCAGGAGACTGGTGTGGTTGACATCTAACTGTGGAATTTTTAATTTTTGGTTGGTTTGTTTGTTTGTTTACTTTTTAATGTGCACGAAGGCAGTGGTGTGGACATGTTGGAGGCCTGGGAACCAATTTTTTCAGCAGCAGTTACCCTTATTCACCTTGGCTTGGATCAAATCCCTACCACAACATTAATAACTTAGCACACTCAGCGAGACAATGAAATAAAGTAATATAAAAAGAAGTATAGGGGAAAAAAAAGCCAGGGCATGTTTGCTATCAAGCTTCAACTTTTGCTTTCCTAATGGTGCAACCATGGTAGCAGATCTGACTTGTGTCCAAAATGAGCATTTGAGAATTCATCTGGGCAAAAATGGCCACTGCTTTCAAGAGCATTTTCTGCCCTTAGAAGCCATCCAGAATAATTTGTGCTGGTTCTCAGTAAATTCAACCAGACTTGAGAAATCCCTTGAACATTGGAGTCTCCAGGAAGACTGCATACCTTGGCTTGGCTTGGCTTGGCATGGAGGGTGGCAGGCACTGCTATATACTGATGCTAACAGTAACAAAAGCCTGTTTTAAACTACAGTAAAATGCATGCAAGGAAATTGCTGCTGGTTTAATAAGTACTGTGCTGTTGGGAGTGGAAAATTTAGGTCCCAGTGAGTTAAAATCCATCATCTTGCTGTGACAAAGGAAAAACTTGGAGCTTCTTTCCATGCTGGGCTCCATGTCATACCACAACCAAATGCCTTTTGTTTCTGATAGCAAACTCTTTTGCAGGCTAAAATGCCTGTCAAGATCAAGGCAAGCTGTCATAGCAAGGAGCTTGTAGGGCTGGTATTTACCACAGCATGGTGATTTGGGGCTGCCACCCCCCTGGAGCTGAGGTGTGCTGGCAGTATAGCAGTGATCCATATGGGGTCACTCATCTGACCCTTGGATGAGCAACCAGGCTGGAAGAATCCAACCTCCAGCTTGCTGTTACTGGAGGTGATTTTTTTCCTGTGGACCCAACCATACTATTTTAGTATTTTCTTGACACACTCTTTTTTGTGTCAAGAAGGGACACTGACACCATAAATTGTTCTGCAGAATGCCCTCAGCCTCGTGAATCATCTGCTGTAATTTTTCAGGAGTGGGCAATCAAGGGAGGCATTGCAAGAAATGGGCATTTCTTGTGTTGTTCCCATACTTCCTGGCATACTCTGCCATGTGAATCTGCCCTCCTGAAATCCATAAAACCCGCAAGCAAGCTCTGAAACATTTAATTTGAAATATCTCTCTTTAAATAGTTTTTGACTTGTGCCAGGGCAAGCCTGTCCTCCAGTTAATTATGTTCTAAGCACACAAAGAGAGCTACTGAAAACAGTCACTTCATAACCATTTTCTTTTTGTAAACTCGGAGTACTTAGATCTGCATCATTTAATCATAATAGAGCCATATGCATGCAGCTTAACTTTTCTGGAAACCAAAATTAGCTAGAAGACATTTTGGCCTATTTCTGAAATGCTCGTGTATGGGGAAAAGTGCTTTGAGAACTTCAAATGGGTATGAGCTCCCAGACCTTGGAGGAGTGGAGAAAAGTTCATGTCAGGAATGCTCCTACCTCTGCACAGGTCCCACAGCAACAAATACATCCTCAGTTCAATTTTAGAGTAAAGTTTACTGGTGGAGTTGTTAACTAGCACAAAGAAACTAAAAGAGGGACTAAGCTGCTAAATGGAGGGCAAAGATTATTCTTTTTATGGGCTAGTTTTTCAGGGTGCAAATACTTGGTCCACAGAAAGCTATTTTAGTTGTTGCAACATGACCCTTAAATGGAGCAGAGGAATATTTCTTAATTAGATATTTACATATTTTGCAAATATTTGAAAAAATATAATAGCCTCAATGACATTCAAGCCTATTTGCTTAACGAGGCAGTGCTTTAATTTGCATGTCTGTTTAGATATATCTCTGGATACCTAGAAAACTCTGAAGGAGGCACGTGCTTGAATCACTGTCTCAAAAATGCTCGGTGAACAGCCAGGGCAGGGATCACATCCAGGGGAGATCGCTGTAGCTCACACACCACAAGCTCCAGGGCTCAGTGCTGAGCTTGCAGTTGTGCTTTGCCAGCAGGACTTTGCAGCAGTCACAGCAGCTTTGTTCCAGTGAGAATTTGTGTCTGAGTCAGGCCAGCATCTCCTGGTGCTCTTTGATACCCAGCTGTGCTTCTTTGCCAAAATCCCAGCTGATGTAGAGAGAGGATGGTGAAACCATAGGGAATTCCAAAAAGTTCCTAAAAAGCTTTGGGTACGCTTAAGGAAACTGTGTAATGATATCTTGATAGACATCTTGCTACCACCCCACTCCCCTGTATTAAAGCTGTAAAAACTTGCTCTGAAAACTTTTAAGAGGATTTACCAATATGTCTCTAGTTTCAAAATGGTTGTTACTAACGGGGCAGATACTCTAAGTGTTACATGGATGAAAATATTAATTAAAGGTCGCTTACAGAACTCTCTGTGGCTGCAGAATTGCATCACGAATTTGCAGAGGAAATAAACATTAAAGGCTGCAGCCCATCTTGCAGCCAGCTGTTGGACACCAGCTGAATACTCCCTCGCAGGGAAAACACGGAACATACCTTGGTAAGATTAAAAGGCATATTTTTGGGATCCCCTCATTTGTGTGGGATTCTCTGAATTTTTACAGTAATTCTATGCCCAGCTCTAAGTTCAAGAGACTTAATACATTTACCTCTGGCTACTGTGGCTCTCTATCATCCAAAGAGATTGTGGCCAGCAAGGCTGAGTTGGTCCTGCCAGCAGCAAGGATTCCTGCCCTGGCAGAGGGGATCTGGGACAGCTGAGTCTCCTCTAAATGGAGAAGGGACAATGAGTGAATGGAGAACAGGAGGATGATGAAGGAGAGGAAGAGAGTGAGAGAGGAAAACAGAGTAAAGCCAGGGAAATGCAGCTGGTAGGAAATGCATTTATCCTTTTTCAGGAAGTTCATCCTCGGATCAGCCCCGGAAGGTAGTGCTGGTAACTGATGCTACCTGGTCTAGGTCTAACTTGCTGTCATGCTGACATGTATCAGGAAATTAAACCCCCTCTCTCTTGCCAGTGCTTCTGAATATTGATTCCTAATTCCACAACCTGGCCATTATTTGAAACTAAAGCTTGCCGCAAAGGAGAGCATTAAAACACAGGTCAAGGACAAGCCTGCCCTCCGTGCCTGCAGCCACTTCCCAAGTGCTTTATGAAAGCCATTGTGCCATGAATGGATGGGGGGAAAATAGAGCGTATTCAGCATGAATAAAACATGACAGTGATGTGCTAGCAAACTGTGATCTGTTTTGACTGTGATAACAGTGTAAACCTCAATGGGTGAGGACAAGATCACAGTGCACTGAAACCATGAAGTCAGCTTAACGTGACCACGGTCCACTCGAACTTCTCTGTCACTGCTGCCAGTTCCCTGCGATGCACTGTGACTGTGATGTGCATCCAGAGAGAGCGAAGTGACACATGAGCGTGGCGTGACAGCAATGCCAGAAAGGATTTGGTGCTTGCTGTTCGTGGCCAGTTAGCCATGTGAATGCAAAATGTATGGGGCAGTTTGTAAAGAGCTGGTACTGATCATTTGTATGAATGGTTTTGACTGAGGAGCATTTGGGTTTGAATATCTGATACAGAGGAATCCTGTAGCAAGCCTCGATAACATTCAGTTACCGCAGCTGTTGGCTGGGAGGTTCACCTTATTTAAAGTGCTCTCTGAGATTTGATGCTGTCCTTTTTGTCTTCACTCCATACCACACCACAGTGGCAGATTATTAACTGAGATACATATGGCAATCAATATAATATAGAGATCAACATGTCCTTGAGTTCAGTGCACGTTGTTTTATAGGAAAGTGTTTTTTCCCCTCTCCATTTGGCTTGATTATTCAAGAGTTCTTTAACCACTACAACAGAATCCTTTTCAGAAGAAGAACGTTTTTCTTTCACCCTAGTTGCTATGAGAACATGAATCATCTCTTTAGCACAATAGCAACAACTGTAGTGCTTAAGTGCATCCACTGATTTTTTACTGTTTGTTCTTTGCTCTCAACAAGATAAGCTGTTGTTATTTCTTTCTTCTTGAACAAGCATAACATGATTGCTGAAGTAGTCAGAATAATTGGACCAAATAGTGAGGCGGTTAATGTAAACAGAAAGAATTTATCTCTTTCAAGTACAGTAAATTGTCCTCCAAAAATATGGAAATCTTGTCTATTTCTTGTTGTGCCCTAGAGCAAATTTTGTTGAGTTTGTTGTCACATCATTATTTTCGGACTCTGTGAAATTGCTAATGAGGAACAGGCTGCTTTCAGTGCGATATTTGTGTGTGTTTAAGGCTGTGGTGAGATGTTATATTCTGAAGGTAAATCACCAGCACGGGAGAGGTTAATGCTCTCCTTGAACTCCACATCCACCACAGGTGTTGGTTACCACCAAAAGTGCTGCCAAGGAGTGGGATGTGGGAGGATGGTGCTGGCTTCAGCTGCAGAATTATCTACTGCAGAGAGGGTGTAAACCAAGTAAGCTGATGTGCAAGCTCTTTTGGTAGCTGTGATGAGCTCTGCACTGGAGGAAGATGATATCAAGGACTATTTTGCTTGATCATTAAGACCCTGGTCTGTTGCCATAGATAACCTGTTAGCAAATTCTTAATTTCCTTAAATAACCTGTAAAATGAGTTATTCTCGTTGCAAGAGGAAGGATTTTTTTGTGTACTTTTTATATTCATTTTCAGGCTGCTCTTGGTTTCACCCACTGTCAAAGGCAGTATTTTAACACCATTAAGTCTGCTTACATGAAATGGCTTCTGTGGAGAAGGTTCCTTGAAAAGCAAATGCTGGTGGACATGTTCCAACAGTCTCTTGGTGCGTGCTAGCCACTGCCTTCCTGGAGCCTTCCTTCAAACCTCCTCGTCCTAATCAAAGCATGCAATGTTGGTGGTAGATGAGAAAGATGGAGGCCTGTGTCAAGTGGAAATGAGATGTGTTCTAGATGGCAAGAGGTCATGAGAAGTTTGTGAAAGCACTTAAATGATTTGAGGCTGGTGGCTTTTGTTGGGACTTGTGTCTGATTTGAGAAAGGAGCTTCTACTCCATCCTCATCTGGCACCTGTGATTTGTATAATCTATGGCTGCTTTTAAAGAGGGGGATAAATGCTATGCAAATATGTCTAGACAGGTGAAATATGGCTAATGATCAGTTGAGACGATTTCCCCAACAACCTTCTTAGATTTTAATTATTTATAGATCTATAACTACACACTATGCANAGGGGGGGGGGGGGAAATGAAAGCTTATGTACAACCAGTGTTTTCAATAGTGTCAAATTATTATGCCAATAAAACATGTAAAATCTGTTCAAGATCAAACAGGCATTTGATGTGCTGATTCTGTTTTGGAACAAAAAAAAATCCCCAAGTGATTGTTATCTGGTATTCGTAGCTTTGAATAGATAAAAGCAGTGGCCCAGACCTTGACTTGAGTAAATTAATACAACTGCATTGACTTTGGGGAAACAATGTGGATTCATACCAAGTGATGGATCTATTCTTACTGCCTGATAAAAATCTAGAGGTTAGGCTTCTTCATCAATTTTTGTCTAAGAACTTAGGAAGGAAAAGATAATGGGGATACAAGTAGGGATATGATTCAGGATTATTCTGATCTTAAACTTCTAACCTCAGGGGAAAGAGGTCTGAATACTTGGCATGGATCTCCCTTAAGTTTGATGAACTGCTTTACCATTGTATTTAATTGTTTGCAGCTAGTATTATACTGAACTAAACTAAGATTATATGCAATTAAGCAAAAGAAGGGTATTGCATTGAGTGGTATTTAGAGTGCCTCATTAATTTGTATTAGGTTGTTAATGTAGGAAAATGCACCAACATGATTTAAACATAAAAATACCTAGGTAATCTGGCAAACCACACTAAGCTTCTAATCAGTCTTTTTGAATATTTCCTGAAAATAACCAGGGCCTGATTAAACTACTTTTATGTGTCATATTTTCTCAGAAGAAAAAAACCTTGAGATTCCTATTGCCTCAACAGCAAGAAGACAGAAGAAGCTCTAATGCAGATGCAAGCAGTGGTATTAAGAGAAATAAAACCTAAAAGATATATATTAAGATATTACCCATGTGTAGTAGTAAAACCAATTTCTTGAAGTGAACAAGATTTTGCTGGCTTAATCATAATTTCTGAAAGTTGACCTCAAATAAATGTAGAATCATAATGAAATTTAGAGATGATCTAATGAAATCTAACACTGACTATGAATCACAATTTCATGTCAGGGTTATGTGTACTTTGGTCTTGGATTTAGTGACAGCTAGGTTTTGGGCACTGAGTACATTGTATTGAGTGAGGGCCTTGTTATTTGTCATGAAAATGAGCAACAAAACTTCTAAAAATCTTCTAAAACAGCTACTTTCCAAGGAAGGGGAATCTTGATTGTCCTCTTTGCAGGCTAATTCCTTGGGACAGTCATATTTTATGCAGTTATATGGAAATGTACGTTGGTAGCAAAAACTGTTTCACAAAGTTTTGATAACTTTTCCTATGGCAAAGGAAGGTCTTTGAGTGACTGCTACAAGAAATTTTCAAAAAATTGTGAAATCCTGCAACCACTTCATTTTGTAAAATATACTGTCTCCCATGACTAGGAGAGAGAAATCTCCTAGAGAGAGAGAGAAATCTACTTAAAATTAGCCTTTAGTGGATGTTAACTGCTAACATGGACCAAATTTTTAAGAACCTTTTAAATAATGGACATATTATGACTTGTCCACTGTGAGGTTTATATGTCTGGATCATTAGTAAAACAAATATCTTAACGCTTGTTTGAAACTGTAAAATCAATATAGAAGTGTTGTTGTTTAATCTACTTTTCAGTTCATATTATCTCCCCGTATTTAAATGCTATCACCCATTATAACTTTCCTGAGGTCTGATGCAAAGGCCTTCAAGAACTGGCTTTGTCAGCAGAGGGACTTGGACTGGATGTGGTTGTTTCAAGGTCCTCAGTGGCCTCTGTGTGAATGGACAGGAATTCCCCACTGGCAGAAGAGATTCCTGAGGTAACAGAGCTGTTGGAACATTCAGGACACAGCTTTGAGCCCCAGGATATGTGGTTAGAACCTGCTTTTCCCTGGGAGGCTTGCTGGGTTTCTTCAGATACTGTGTGAGAGTGCAGAAGGCAGTGAGTGGTATCTCTGTGCTTCCTGGCTCTGCAGTGCTTCTGCCAGGGGGGCAACATTTGATACCCAGAGCACAGCACTCCCACCCCTGGGACTGCAGGAGTGTCCTCTCCAGCCCTTCAGGTGCCTGAGCTCACTGCACGTGGCTCTTGTGTGATATCACCCAGCAAAAGAGAGAGAAAATGTCTGAAAGGCTCCAACTGTTACAAAAATAAATCTTGCTGATTCTGACTCAAGTAAAACATACAAATTAACATAAACTCAGTATCAGCGGGATCTTAATTCGATTTTTTTCTTTCCTTTTTTTTTTATCCTTCAAACTTTTTTAAAGATGAGCTCTTATTTAAAAATCTCTACATAATAGAGACCTGTTTTTCCTACCTCTTGTACACAGCAACATCAAGACATAAAATATGTTTCTGGCCATCTGAGTATAATAATGAGGCAGCTGTACAGCTCACTTTGGTTGTTTATACCTATTTGGGCTCAGACCTGTTGCAGTGTCCTCTGGATGAACCTTTCTCATCTCAGACCCTGCAATTTGATGTCTGCTCCAAGCATTGGTTAAAGACCAAGTTTCAGCAGTTCATTTACTCTGTGTGAAATTTAGTGGGTTTAAATCATCACCTTTCTGGTGAAACATGCCAGTTTGGGGCTCGGAGATCTTGTGGCTTTGTTTTAAATAATGTCTGAGGCTGGGCTTCAGCCTTTGGCTTTGAAACCTGTCAGTATGTTGCATAGACTTGCAGAATAAATCAGAACAGTTTATGTTATCATAAACCATAGAATGGGGGATTTTTTGAAGGAGCTAAGAGAATTACAGGTATACATATGGTGTATGTACAGTTGTACAAGCTCAGTGAGGGGAAGTATCTGCAGGTTTTTCAATTTCAGTGGCTTTTTTGTACACCTCGACTAGAGTTTTTTTTAATTTTAGCTTAGCTGTCAGTCCTTCCAGTTCCAGAATTGGAAAAGGGATTTTGTCCCACTCCAGCTCTCATGCTAATGTGTTTCTGATGAGTGTGCATCCTGTGCTGTGTCTTCAACTGTAATTAATTAATGGATGTTCATGTAGGAATTCTTTACTCTGTGAAACTGATCCCTACCAAACTGTCCTTAAATCTTGTGTCAGTCTCCTTTTCCTTGTAAAACTGAAAGTCACCTTCATCCAGTGTGGAAACTGGTCTACTCCTCAACTCCTCAGTTGTTTTTTTCTTACTTTTCTTTTTTTTTTTTCTTTTTTTTATTTAATATTTCTGTTTTGAGATTTGTCCCTTGCTGGAATTGCTGTCAGCCAGCACAACAACCAGGGAGTTCTGCTGGAAAAATATTTTTAGGTATGCAAAATTACTATCAGAGATTTGCCACTGACCATGTCACTTTGTATGCAGCATATCCAGCAAAAACATTCATATGCCAAAATAGCTGTGAGCTTACAGGGTGTTAGCCTGGGATAACTATAGCTTTACAATCTAGCTTGTAAATTTTTATCCTGCATACAAGCTCCCATATACATGCATAACTCTTAACTTAAACCATGTTATCACTACCACACAAGCTAGTGCTGTAAAAATGCAACCAAAGCTAAATTTAAATACATGTGTAAGTGCAAAGCACTCAGCTTCTGTAACAAAGGTAAAATCGGGCTCCTGTGGTAAAGATATATGTCCTTAATTTAGCCTGAGAAATCACCAAACTCATTGTGTTGATGGTATGACCTAAACTAATCTTCTGTCCAGATTTTCAGATTAAAAAAAATTCAGAAAACTAATCTAGTGCAATACTGATAGCCTATGATGGTGAGAGGTTGTAACATTATTTTAAAATATTATAATATAGCTGATGTGCAATTTTCTGTAATGCAACATCAGTTGTCTGTTACTTGCTTCTGACTATATTTACGTGGGAGAATAAGGCTAAAAAGCTCAGCATATCTGTTAATACTCAAGGTGCAGGTTATCATAAATGCTGGTAATGTTTTTTCTATTCCTGCTTTTTTTCCTGTTCTTACAGGTTTTATGAAATATATAAGATATGTGGCAACACGAAACATAATGTAACCTGGTATTTTCCTTGTTTGATGCTGCTCTTTATTTCTCTAAATCAAATGAGAGTGCTACAAGGTGCCCAGGCCCTTTAATATTTTGTTGTACACAGTAGCCTTCAGAAAGAGAGTGAACTCTAGAGCACACTAGAGTGTTCTATCTCCACCAGTAAGTGGTTTTATTCATAAAGCAAATTAAACACATCAAAATAAGGAATTTGGGATGATGAGCACTGGAATGAAAGCCTGGTATGTTCGTGAAGATGTTGCACTAGGTTTAAACTGGTTAAAATCCCATTTCAGTGGTTCTAAGAACATACTAATTTTTCTTGGAGGGTTTTTTGGTCTGAAGCCTATTCTATACTAAATAGCTGGTGGTCTTATGTCTGAGGAAGGAATATGATACTGAGGAATAGTCTGAGACACTCCTGCCTGGAGAGGCTTAATCCACCCTGATTTGAAGTAGGAAAATCCTTGAAGTGTTGATGGTATGGACAAGAGTTTGTTTTGTTTCCTTTAGTAAAATTTTTCCTGCTTCGAGAATCTGGGCTGCAAATCTTATGTGCATAATGTTTTAAAGGCTCCTTTTCATTTTTGTGTAAAACACTTTTTTTTTGTTTTTTGTACTATCTATCTAGTAATGCTGGCCAAATATTTATATCTCCCCATTCATGTGCTATGTAGAAAGATCCCAAAGAAAGTTGTTCCAGGCCTGGGAATCTTATGATGCTGATATCTTTTCTTTCAAGCCAGGTAAGTGTAGATGGTAGTAAGATGGTAGTAGAATGAAAGCATGAAATGGCAGTTGCAATGAGAGCATGAGTGGAAATACGAGTTTCACTCTCAGTCCCTGCCTATAGGATATCTTGGACAAGTTTCCAGTACTGAAATCTCTCCTATGATCCAAAACCTGACCACAATTGATTGCTGTAGCTTCCAGACTCGTCCTGCATGCATCATGAGAAACCAAACCATCAACTTACTTGAATAGTATAACATTTGCAGAATTCCATATTTTCCCAAGTAGCATCTTGGGTGAACCACAGGAGATGCCTCTTACAGGACCACAGTCTGCCTCAAAACCTGGGGAAACTCTGCTGTCTCTGGTGGAAACTTCAAAGGATCCAGGAACTTTGAATCTATTTTTTCCCTTTTAAGCTTTTTGGATTGTTTTATTTAAATGCTGAAGAATTAGAAAAATGTTTCTAGTTAATGAGTAGATTGGGCATATGTTAGGGAGACTGCAAACCAAGTCACTGCCTGCTTGGCAGGCAGACTGTTCTGTACAATTTAAGTATCTGCCACTAAAATGTTGTCATCCAGCAATGGTTACCACAGAACCAACGACTGAAATACCACAGCTCGTATAGAAAATATAATAACTGGTCATCACAGGAGATTCAGTATAGGAAATAAGTGTGCCATCTCCCAGGATAGCCTTTTTAATGCCTGTTTTTATAGGCAAGGTTCATCCCTGTACTCTTCCTAAGTCCAGATGCTGCTTCCAGCAGGGCATAACAGAACAGAATCCAATGGGGAAAGGAGGAAAATGAATTTTGTTATAAAGTCCTTCTGTTCAAACATACTTATTCTGGAACAGGATAGGCATGTGATGGAGTCTCTATTATTGCAGTCTTTAACTCAAGTTTGGATGACTTAAAAAAAGTTGTGTACTCATGTTTTTAGTCTTTAGTCATCCTAATTTAATATTCATAGTGATCCTTCTGACCTTGGGTGGTTACTTCCTCCTTGTTGAGGTGATTTTTGTTAGTGACTGTATCATATGAGAGTTCCTTAAATCATCAGAAGGAGCTTGATCTACTCATGTTTTTAACGACTCCACATTGTCAGTGATTTAAATCTCAGTCCACCAGGACAGCGAAATGATCTGAAAACATTCCCAATCTTTCTGTTAAATTAGCAATGTTTATTACAATTCTGGTAATAAACCCTTACTTGTTTTTTCATAGATGAAATTAGTAGGATACTTATTGAAATTTTCCTCCAAACAGAAAAAAGGTTAATTTCCTTTCTCTTGTCACCCAACTTTTACTTCCAGTAACAAAATAACCCCAACAACAGAAAAAAAACCCCACCCAAACCCCATAAATACCCCATCAGTTTGAAACTATCAAAATTTCAAACCTTGAAAATGGAATAAGGATATGCTACAGATAAAAGCCTGCCCAACTTGAGAGGAAAAGTTTTTTCTATTCAATTTCAAGGATCTTTTTTCACTTGGACCTTTGTAGTTTTGTCTCCTTCTAAGGCAGGAGTTCAATTGCATGATCCCCCAACTTTGTTCCAAGATACAGGCAGTCTGAATGGGTTTAATAAAAATTCACAAATGGAGCATTGAAGCTAGGATTTAACCACCTATATTGCACCATACCAAAATCTAATACAAACCAATTTTGGTCTAGTGTCTAATTTCCACAGCTGTAAAGAGAAAGAGTCAAAGGAGTCATTCCTGGATTGTACCAATGAGAGGTCAAAATCCCATGCTCAGGATTATTATAATAATTAGATCCAGATTCTTTCTTGAGTCTGAAAGAAGACTTCAGGCTATCTAACTTCACATTCTGTGTGTTTTACTCTAAAAGTGTGTTGGATGTTAAAATTCCCAACAATGCTCACAAAATATGGCTCTTATGCTAAGCTTAATTGAATTTGGTTATTTATTATGCAACATAAAACATTTATTATATGGAATGTGTTCAAGAACGTCTCCATTTGCCATATGTTTTCAAAAAGGCTTTACACAGTGCAAATTGAAAAGATAAATCTGCAAAGTGAAGCCACCAAGGGTCAGGTAGTCCAACCTGAGGCTTCAGATCCAACCAGGATCCCTCTCGAGATACCTCACTGCTCACACTGAGCTGTCCTTTTTCTTTCTCCAGAATTGTCCCTTCTCCTGTTCCTGTTTACCTGGTTTTTAAGAGTCTGTGGAGTATAACCACCCAGATTTTGTTTAGTTGCACATGGTTTTCCATTTCTTCCCTCTCCTCTTGCTTGGTTGTCAGTTATGAGATGTTATGGTCGGAGCTGTCCCGGTGCAGTCCAGCTGTGGAAGAGGCACCATCCGATCGCTCTCCATTTGTTTTGTTGACAGCATGTGAAAGGCAGGAAAGCTGCCCTGTGTGCCACAGTGCTGGCTGAAAGCAGTGTCTAGGAAGCACAGGGAAATGGTTTTGCTGTTGTTTCAGATTCTGCAAAGCTGTTTACTTCTACAGTGCAATTTTGCAATTCCTGGCAAGTCACCATAAATGTATGGTCTCACTCTGTTATGATTCCAAGACCTTAAATATTAACATTTCTTTAAATGCTCTTTCTGCTTTTCCTTTATCTTAACACTAGTTGAGATGAATATTTGAGTGAAGGGAAAGGAGGTGGTAACTGCATTTCACTCTTTTGCAATAAACTGCATATAAAATAATACCAGTTACATCCTAGGACTTTTAAAATTGTCTGGCATTTTATGTCATCCTGTGATGAGTCAAAGAATTCAAACCATTGAGGCATTTTCTAAGGACATTGTAAACTTTTTTCAATTTATATTTGGATGTAAAACAGAGACTTTCCTATATTTATTTGGCAAATCATTTCTTGTAAACACAAATAATTTCTCTTGTTAATTATAGCTGATCTTATTTAAATGCACACATGATCTGCTTTTTTCAACCAGCCTTGAAAGGAGACTGTCTGGGTAGGGGGAAAATCATATGCAAGGTTTGCCCTCTGCCTCAGATTGAGGCCAGTCAGTTCCTAGGGAAGTAAATAAGAATGGGAAGATGCACATCCCTGAGAAAAATGTAACACAACACATGATAGAATCCTTCCCAGTTATTGGCAAATCCTCTGTTTGGATTAGCGTAGTGATATCTGGGGACTAAACCCTGCTCAAAGTTTTCCATTAAGTTTCTGTTTATGTTTGTACTGCAACAGTCATTTGAGTCAAAATATATTTGCTATATTGCTATATAATTAAAAATGTCTTTGGATATTTGAGATGAATCCAGAGGAAAATAAATTCAAGTGATCTCTAACTGAAAATGACCTATTTCTCTGACCTGAAGAGTCTTTTAGTTGCCACAGGGACTTCTGGTAATTCTGATTGAAAAAGGCCATTCAATCATGGTGAACTTGTGCTTCTGAAACCAAAGACCAACGTGTTGATGCCTGAAGTTTGGTTCCTTTGTCTCCTGCTCTAGTATTAATGGAATGACTGCTCAGTACAACTTCAGCTGAGCTGCTGAACTTGTGCAGTTTTCAGATGAACTTCAGATGGTGGAATCTATGTTTAGTTTGTTTTGTTTATTCCTCAGCCACATGGTAACATCTCATTGACGTGGTGACAGTTGTTGACTCACAGCTACCGTGGTTTTGAAGCAGTGGGGTTCTGGCCTCTGCACACCATGAGCAGCTTCTTCCAGTTGTTGCTCAGAAAATAATTGTGCACGAGGCAAAAGGTCAGTTTTGGCTCTATGACCCACGTGGGAAGGCAGATGGCTTTGTGCTGTGCTGCTATAACCAGACATTTATTCAACTTTGCCATGGGGCTCCTAATATCAGGAGAGTCACTTGCTGTAGAGAATATTCACACATTCAGTTTATAGAATAGTTACAGAAAACTTAAAAACTCTATTCAGTAATATACTTGTTCCCATAAAACTAATATTGGATCAAGCCAAGACTGAAATATACTGCTGTTTAAACAGAAACAGGAATAAGTATCCCACGCTAGGTTAATTTAATATTACATTCAGATGTTCTTGAATTAAGTGATGGAGCAGATGGGACAGTGATGACCAATTCTTAGTAAAATAAAAAGACAGATGATACTTTTTTAGCTTATTTATTTTTAAGAGCCATCAGGAATGGCTGTGGATAATAGAAAGCCCATTTCTACTCTGATTCTTCTAAGAGTAAGGTTTATGCTTGTTCCTATGTCCATCCTACCTCCCCATAACAACATCTCTGCTTACAGTACTCAACTATCCACACTAATTTAACTCATTATTAGTAAAAGTAATTCTTCTTACTTTCTAATGGGGTTAGAGGAGTAGCATAGCTCTGGTTTACAGTAAAATTCTCTGAACTCTGCTTTTCCAGTACATGGAGGATGAAACTGTTTGGAAACAAGGCAAGGCATATATAAAAAGGCTGCAGCAGCTGTTAAGGAAGCTTGGTAAATACTCCACTATTTATTGATCAAATACATTTATACAAATAAATTGTCATTTAAAATGGGTTTTTTCTTGAAGATGGAATTAGCCATAGGCCAGGGGTCCCTAATGCTTTCTCTTCTCAGATTTCCATTTATTATAGCCTCTAAATGACCAAACGTGCTCTTTTGTTTCTCAAATTTCCCAGACTAACTTAATATCCCAAGGCAGCCATGTCTGCAGCCCTATCTAATCATGGAATTGAGGGGGAGAATAACAGAGCCCAATTCACAAAAAACCATCATTAGGGAAGCCACTGGTGGTCAACCAGGGTTGAAACAGGCCTAGTTTAGAGGCATATGCTGGTGTTTTGGGATCACCATACCCACAACTAGTTTTTCTGCTGAAGATTGGTTTTAAATTTAAAAGCACAGAGACTTTGTCATACAAACCAGAATAAGATGGATGGTGGCAAATCCAATTAGAACAAAATGATGATTAACAGAGGAAATCGCACATGAGAAAGTTGGATTTCAAGGGAAAAAGCCCCTGTGTGGAAGTAAGGGAAACAAAGCAGAAGCTTTTCTGTATAAAGTGACAATGAAGAATAAAGATCAGAAAGTAAAGATAAATCTGTTTTACTGTTCCTCTGGGGAAAGGATGAAAAGCAAGTAAATGCTGTTGACATGAATAATGCCTTAAACAGTGGAGTAACTGATAAATGTTCAGGTTCTGTGAACTCAAACAGAATGCAGTTGTACAGGATGTTTCTTTTCTAACCTGAAACCAGGACGTCAAAAAAAGAATAGATGCTTATAGGGCAGTGAATGGGTGTGAGGGTTTGGGAACTGTAAAGTCTTATTAGAGAACTATGACATCTGCTCTGCCATTAGTTCAACTCCCATCCGTGTGTTGTAGCTGCAGGAAAATTGTTCAGAGATAGGATGAAGTGACTTTCATGAACCAACGAGGAGGAGAAGAGAAGAGCTGTGAGAGGTGGTGGAATGTAAATCCTTGTGCTGGAAGGGTTGGAGGCACCTGTGGTAACAGCACTCTAAATAGACACTCTGTTAGCTGTGGAGACACAACATTGCCTCGTGTTATTGCACTGCAGAGAGTCAATAGAATTGGTTTTCAGTCCTTATTTTGAAGGATACCTGCTTACTCTGTTTGGAAACATTCCTAATTTGAAAGAAATGAAGGTTATGTAGTTCTTCCTAATCCAAATTCTCTTTACAGAAATATCTTCCCTGCTGCTTTTTGCTTCTATCCTCATAACTACATGAAAGAAGTTAAGCCATTAGTACACCCGGCTGGTCTTCAATATTCTTTGTACAAAGTTATGGAGAAAGTAATCAATAAACATTTTTGTTTCTTTTAGTCTCTTGGTTGTAGTGTGATTGCAGTGGAACTGAGAGCAGAGATCCATCTTTCATGCTGCTTTTTTCCCAATAGAGCTTATGAGCCAATACACTTTGTTTCCTCAAGGGGCCATATGCAGCTAATCTTTATGGAAATAAAGGACAAAAATATTCATATCTAGTAATATTTAGCTATCTTGTTTTTTTCCCATCTAAGTAGGGCAGGTAAACACATCCCTGATTTAGAGTAAATCACTTGTTTGAAGGATTTTATTATTTTCCCTATTCTTTTCTTCGTGTCTTGAACTAAGAAAAATAAATCCATAAAAAGAATACATTAACCTAATATAGGTGCATTGAATATCTGCTGCAACTTTCTGCACAGTATAATTCTCATCTGATTTACTTCAAAACATTGTGATCCCAGCTGTAGAATAGCAACAACTGCAAACTAAAAATACTCAGAATTACTGAGTCAAAAAGCTGGGCTTTTAAAGAGCATAAAATCGACTGGGACCAGATGGTATAGCAGGAGAGCAGTTGCTGGCTTTTAAAATCACCTTTCCAAAAGTGAGATCATTAAAAGCCAGGTAAAGCTTGGGTAAGAAGCTATGGGTAAGATTCAGGAGTGCTGGCAGGGAGCAGAAAAGCTCAGTCACCAAACAGAGCAGCCAGTGATGTTCAACTTTGGGATGTGGAATCCTATATCATTCCTCTCACCACCAGCACCATCCCAAAAGGGAAAAGTGAATATATTTTTGTACCACTGAAGGCTTTCTGCATATGAACTGGAAAGAACGACCAAATATTTACTGAGTCAACAGGAGGTGACACATTTTCAGTCTTGCTGTCAATAAATAGTTGAGGATGTTCTGAAAAAAATACTTATTTAAAAAAAAAATGGATTGAATGATCAGAAAAGTGATTTATCTGAATTTAAAGGGAAAGATAAGTAAGGGCAAGTCTCTAAATAAAGTACTGGATTTCCAAAGGACAGGTACTGATAAATGAGTGAAAGCAATGAAGTCTGTTGAACTGAGGAGCTGTTGAAGCTGGATGTGGAGGAGACAGGGAATGAGTCACAAGATCTTCCTGCTTCTGCCCCAAAACCTAGAGCTGTGACCCTTTATAAGCTTCTCTGCTCTTCTCACCTTAAGTTAATATGCTTCTTGTAGGCAGGGAAAACATTTTTAAAAGCCTTATTAGAAGAAGCCAGATGCTTGCAAGGAAAATTTAAAATCAGGAAAAAAAAAAAAGCCCCCAAATAAGTGACTGAAAAGACACCTATGAATTAAAGGTAAAGCTGCAAATAAGCCAGGAACAGGAGGACTTCACCCTGCTCACTGATCACCTCTAGACAGGCTGGTCTTTGCCCCACTGGCTGCTGCTTCACCAGATTTGGACCACACAGCTGCCCAGTGGGATGCTTTCTTTCCCTCCTGCTGCTCATTCCATGCCTGGCTCCATGCTCCTGCCACCCCTCCCAGGGCAGTGCTGGCACTCACCCATCTGCTGGCCCAGCAGTCATAGCAAAAGATGAGCCTGCAGCTGAATCCCTTCTGTGCCCTCACCCTGAAGCCATCGAATTCTAATGCCCAGGGGAGTGGAGAGAGGAAACTCCTGAGGGAAGGGGACCTCGGTGGGTGTGTGCTGGTGGAAAGTGCTCACAGCCCCAGCCCCAGGTGAGCAGCGCAGTTCAGCGGTTCTGGAGGTGTGTGATCCCAAAGGGTGGTGAGAAAATAACCTCTCTGCCGAGCTGACTGGGAGGCAGTGAGTGCGAGATGTGCAGCCCCATTCATTCTAGCCTGGCACAATTACTCTGCATCTGATCCAGCCTCTTCAGTGAGGGGAGTTATTCACTTGCAAATCACGGTAGGAACAGAAAATCACGAAGGGAACAAAACTGAGTTTAGCTGAGTAATGAGAAGGGTGGAGAGAATCTTGTCTGTAACACCATGGAGGGGAGTCTTGCTTTTTTTTGCTTTTATCAGATGAATGACTATGAAATGCATACTAATCTATCAGAAGGGTAGGAAATAGGTAAATGGTTTTAAGACCTCATTTGGTTAATGAATTAAAATGCAGAAGAAAAAGAACCCGTGTAGATCTACCCACTTGGTCATTTATCACTGCAGTCACTCCTTACAGCCATGCCAAATTCAGGCTTCAGGTTATTCACTAATAGCCATAGGCAAATGAAATTAGCATACTGGTGAATAAATTAATCTGGGTTCAGTAGGAAACTTCTGTATCCTACTGAAGTGCAGTGCGAAAGTGTTGGTTTGGGGTTTTATCCCTACAGCATGTGGGTAATAGACCAGAGATGAACTGGCCATGTGGAATGAGCAAAATGCCATCCAGGTGACACCTGTAGACTGAGAAATGGGAACCTGGTGAGAAACCAGGGAAGTAAGGAGAGAATTCCTTAAGCTGAATGTTAGTTCATCTCTGTCCTTTTTGTAACATTTGATACCTGATTTTCAGCTGTATATATAAAGTATATATACATATATATATACACTCACACACACACACATATCCCAATGTTTGAGGGGAGTGTGTCTGGCCGAGGAAGGACTCTCATTAATGCTGGTTTGTTTTATCTCGGTTTTCTGAGTAGCAGTCCCAAAAAGAAAATGCTGTGCAGTACCACTATTATTTTGCATTATAATGCCCAAATTGTAGTGAGAGTAAAGAACATGATGACCTGACACAGACCTGAAATGCCTAATGTAACACCATGCCTAATGGTAAAAGACGAAGAGGGGAAAAAAGGGTAAAGAGAGGAATAAAGCAGTGAGAGGATGCATTTAGTTCCTCTTGAAGGCAGTACTAATCAGAAGTGGTACTAATGTTAGGAATATTTGTTGACTTAAATATTTTTTTCAAAAGGAAGGCATTACCCTGTGTGTTCTGTTAGGAAACTTGTTGTGTGTTTGCTAACAAGTGAGGTAAAACAAGGTAACAAGTTTGACAGGTGTAATTCTCCCAAGAGTCACGGTGGCGTTTTCTCTGCCCACGCCTGGTGCTCCCTGGACTTCAAAGGCACTTCCTATTACTCACTGGCACAGGTCCCTGCTGGCATGTTTGCTGCAGGGTGAGAGACTGAAATAAAGGAATAGATGTAAGGGATAGGTATCCTCCTTTTGCTAACTGTGCTGGTCCAAGAGGATGGATAAAATCTCTCTGGGCTTCATGTTTCTTCCTTAATTCCCAGAACTATGAATTTGGTTGTTAATTTTTCCTTTTTAATACTTAGGGAAGATGCCAGTCAAGGATGTCTCTACCGAATGACTATGATGTGATCTTATATATATGAAACAGAAGGGTTTTCTTATGTAATGTGTCTGACTTCTATTCAAGCTTCCAGATAACCAGAAAGACACTCCTGTAATCACTTAATGTATCATGAAAAATTGCTTTACTATTACTTTGAAGAGCTGGGTACAAAAGGGGACTGATAGCTGTCACAGTGTGGGGGAGATTGTCTATGTTGTATGGGGCCCTCAGAAAATCTGATCCTGTGTTATTTATATGAGGGCTGACAACACAGGGCAGGAGTCTTCATTCTTTGCCCCACGGTGTGGTTTTTTTGCAGGCCCTTTTCCCCTCCTAAAATCACTTCTCATTGGGGGTATCTTGAATTATCCTTTGGCTGGGCAGACAGCGACAGCTCTGCTGCAAAAACAAACATTCCCTGTGCAGCTCAGTCCATCACTGTGAGCCACTCAGCCCCGTGGTTGCAGTGATATAAATGGATCCCCATGCAAGGAGGTGGTGATTAATAGCAGGTAGAGCACAGTCTGCAAAGACGTGGTACTGTGTTTGTCACCCCCCCAGAAGCTGTCATTTAATGCACTCTATCAGGAGCAGTTTTATGTAATGGACATGGGAAGATCCATAAAAGTAACATCTGAGACTGCAGTAGGGCAAGTATTGATTTATTTGTTACAATAAAATTTTTGTCATTACTATGCAATTGCTCTATCTCTGGAAGAATTGATATATGTTGTTGGATGTTACAACCCACTATGCAAAACTTTTCCTTTTTTTTTTTTTTTTTCTTCCATAATTTCCTGTAACTCTTCTAAGGAATCATTATTCCTTATTACATAGGCCTGGCATGGCACCTATTTAGATAAATGCCTGAACAAGTGTGCAGTAAATATTCACAGCAGCTCATGTTTCAACTATATATGCCACTAATTAGATAATTTAGTGGCTCAAATAAATAAACACAAAAATAGAACAGACCTGAAAAAAGCCATGGAGTAAAATGTACTGCCACTGTTGTTCTGTGGGCCAACATACCAACTTTTAGTCTGTATCAAATATGCTATAATATGCCATAGATGGGTAAAATAAAGAAGGAAAAACAATGAGAGCAGAAAGAAAACCCCATCTTACACTCAATTACCAGGTACAATATCAAATGATCAGGGAATATTCTAAATAACAACTCCTCTGCGTCTCATGTATTTACCCGTGCCTTTTTGGCACCTTTCTGGCCGAAAGCTCGGGGAACGTGCCAAGCAGAGTGTACCCAGGATTTCAATATGCAGAGCCCTTTGTTTGCAGACCTCAAAGCGCTTGTCAAAGGCGCGAAGCATCATTGTCTCTCATTGACAGAGGGAGAATAGCCCGCGGCTCACCCCAGGTCGCGGCACAGAGCTCCCATGCAAAAGAGCTGCTGGGGTTTTCTGCCAGGGTTTGCCTTTTTTAGGTAAATAATGCAGCCCTTAAATGTGCTGGCAGGAATCACGGCCGCGGTGCTGGGGACTCCCACGCGAGAGCTCAGATGATGTGGGGACTGATGCAAGAAACGCAGCAAATGCCTTTTCCATCCCACAGACCTTTTATTTGCAGAATTTTGACCTGTTGACAGGTTTAGTTTTCTGTATGATTTCCTTACAACTTAATTTATCAGACATGTGGGCTTTAAATTAGATTCTCCTTAGATTAAACCCATAGATTCTGAAACTGCTAAGCAATTCAATTAAGCAGGAAAAAGGAAATAGGTGGAAGTTTACTTTTGAATATCAACCATTGTGGTCAGCACTGACAGTACCTGTGTGAAGGCACTTCAGATGTTCAGTCTGGCACAATTCAACCTTGTTGTTTATTTGAACACTGTGCCTGTCAGGGCAGATATATTTAGCCATGTAGTGTTTGTAATTTTCATTGCTATTTCTGATCCTGATCCATTTTTGCTCTTGCAAGTTTTTGGAAGTGAGTGTTGGGTGGGAAGGAATCATAGGTTTCCCAAACTGCTTTATTTTTATCTGGCTTACTTCAGTAATGGGTGGTGGGCATCCTAATTTGCCATTTTCTCCTTGATTGTATTTTTTGCTAAAAAGAGCTAGTGACTCAATTTGCCCTAGCATGATCTCTGGCTAGACCAGATTTTCTTGTGATCTTTCCACCAGACTTACCCAGTGCCTCAAAAAGAGCACATACAGCTTTTTCCTGAGACTGTGCTTCAGAAGTGAGGTGTGTGGCTGGCATCTGGGGCTGCACCACTCAGTGGCACACAGTGACTCAGCACCTGTTTGTTGGGACAAAAATCATGTTCAAAATCTGCTCTAACATAACACAAGGGCTGCAAGTTTCCCTTCAGGTCATGGCTTTAGTCAGTGCAGACAGTGCAGATGCTGAGATCTCAGTCTGATACTCAGTGCAAGTTTTGATGCTCAAAGCAGTGTTTGCATTGCTCAGTGGGAGCACTGGGGTTAGGACTCTGTGCTCAGCAGAGACAGGGCTGAGCTTGCTTGGAGGGGGCTGAGGGTAAGGGAATTATCCTGGAAAAAGCCCAGGTGGAGAGGGCCTGTAAGACATAAATCACGAGCTGTGGTGCTTTCTGAGAAGGTCTGGCCATGAGTGTTCTCTGCTAAGCTGCTCCTGGAAGACCCTTGGATTGAACCAGTGAAAATGGGGTACTTTGAGGACAGTGTTCCAGGCTTGACTCTGTCTTTTATCATCTTAAGGGTTTAAGGTGGTTTCAACATTGATTTTCATGTCTGAGTTTTTCCATGTTGGATTTTCATTATTGCTCAGATAACACAAACTATGAATATTTGTGGTTACTGATCAGCTGATGGAAATATGAGGATTGCGTGACTTGCTGCTCAGTTCCATCTGAGGATATTCAGTATCAGTTAAGGTTAGCATCCAACAACAGCCAAATGAACACTCGACAGAGGTCAATAAACTGCAAATAAGATCTCTTCTAGATTATCCTTTTTCCCCTGTTTCGAGCTGTTTGAAATGAACTTTTCTTCACATTTCCCACAAAGACACTGGCTAGCATTTTATCATTTATAAACTGATCAAAACTGAATAATTTACCAATCTATAACTCTGCTGCTTAACATGAAAACACAAAAATATGTAATAAATAAAAGACCCATTTGGGCTTTAATTCTCAGCATCCAAGGAATATACTGCTTTTAAGTAGTGAGATAATTTCCATCTATCCAGTGCTAAGCAGAAATATCATACCACTTCACTAAACATCCGTGGTTTATATAAAAATATAGATTTCCTTTAAGTGCTTTACTTAAGTCTTTGGTAAGTCATATTTACGTTATTATTGTTTATGTTCCGAGAAGTCAGTAGAAGGACAGCATTGTTGCAGTTTATGTGGTTTCATGATTCACACTTGGTGAGGTCGCTATCAAATGAGGGAGAAGAAACCACTGACCAGTTTATAGCTGTGCTGTGCCATGGACATGGCAAGAACACAACAGCACAGGCAGGTCTCTGTGGTTTCATAATCGGCATTTTATATTCCCAAACATGTTTTTGTTTTGATCCTCTGAAATCATTCCGCCCAGGAAGGCATCATTTTGACCTGGAGTTTGGCTTTGCTGTGGTGTGAGGGTGTTAATCTGGTTAAATACCCTCACCACACAGCTCATGACTGCAGATTGCAAGGTTCACTGTTTTGAAGAGACTTCACCTGAATCCTCAACTGATCCTAAATTTAAGTACAAGCAGAAGAAAAGTGGATCATAAAATCTCGAGGTGGTGGATGGTGCAAGAGGGAAGCATCTGGTTCTTATGATGATGTAATTGGGCAGATCCAGATTACAAAGGTTTAAACTCTGACCTTCCTGATACTGATTTTTTTTTTTCCCCTGTGATGTCAGGAGTTTATTATGTGATTGTCACAATCTGTCTGCTTTGTCCAAATTTTAAGAAAGTACTTGGGAATCCCAAAGTGTGCACACAAGTGTGATGCAGTGGACACTCAGACAAACGCTGGCACAGCAACAATCCTGAAGTGCAATAATACCTTTGGACCAAAATAGTTTCTTTCAGTTGTAACTGCACCTTTTATTTATGCTGCTTCTCTGCTAAAGGTAACTTTGACTAGGGAAAGAACTTCACCCTCTTTAAGGCCCCAGTTTAGATGTCTGGGTTCTGCTTTGGGGATTGACATTTGTCAGTGTTAAGTTGTGTGTTTGTTTCTCTGTCTGCCCAAGGGCGATAGGAATCAACTGTGCTGGTGGGTGAAGGAGGTAGAAGTAGATAATTGTTTCATAGGGATGGCTGTGGTGAATTTCTTGTGGTCACCCTCTCTATGGGTTGTTAAGCAGGATTTGCTGCTGATTCTCACCTTTTTTTTAATGTCTTGTTTGGGCAGATCTGGACCACAGAGAAAACTTGCAGCTTCTCTGGCTGTGTTGCTCTGCAAAATATTTGTTCCTTTTTATATTTCCAACTGCCCTGTTAGGTTATTAAATCTCTACAGAAGCCTCCAGAGCTCAAGTCTCATGCTGGAAAATTCCATTCAGAGTATGCTGTGAATTCCTATTCCGATATAAGTGCTGCTTTGAGTGTCTTCAGGGAGGATGTGCATACTTTCTTAAAGCTTCTTTCTAAAATGTGTGTAGGTGTATTTGTGACTTTTCCCAAGGCTGATATCAAAGCCAAGATGCCAGGAAATTAATTTTAATCAGATGAAATCCAAAGTGCTCTGAAGCTGGTTTCTACCAGCTCTACTGAGTTTTGGATCAAACTACATAAGAAATCTTAAGCAATTCAGTATAGAGCATATAAAACTGCAGGCAAATGGCACTGGGACTTGTTTCTGAACCAATAAACTACCAGGAAAGTCCATGGTAGGAAGAACATCCCTTCATCCCTATGAACAAGAAAGAAAATGACAAGGAATTAGTACCAGGATAACTTTATAAAATCAGGGCTAGATGATGCAGGGCTTGATCCCTGAGTCTGTTGAGTGTGAGGCTTTCAGGTGACACACACCAGCAGGAAAGGCAGAGTGGGTATGGAATGCTGGCCAGAGCTTGGGCTTGCACTGAATAATGGGGAGGGCAGGAAGCACTGACTTTTGTTTAGCACTGGAGAGGGAGGCAGGGAGGGTCACTCAGCCCTCCTTTGCTAGACCCAAAACTGGAGGGAAGGGAAAGCAGGTCAGTTCTTGAAAACATCTTTCTTTTGGCTCTTTCCAACAAGATTCTTCAATGTGTTTATTATCATTTGGATGCTTGGGAATCACCAAGTAGGGAGTTTTATCTTAGGCTGAGTTCACAGGGCTTGGACTTTGCTCCTCGAAGCTGGTGTCAGAAGCACTGTGCAGAGCTGAAGTGAACCATGATGATTTCAAGATTTTTCAAATCTCCTGTTTGATATATCCCTCTCCTCCAAGTTTTTTTCTTCCACTCCACTCAGAGAAGAACTTAAATACATATTTTTCTAAGCGATTGCTGTCTAAATTTTCCTTAAGTTAAACCATGTGTTTTGTTGGAAACTTGAGATATTTATCTGTTTTGCTATGTTTGTTTTTTTTTTTTTCTTTCCCTTTTATACTTTTACCCTCTCCTTAGGGACCCACAAAGCAAAACAGCAATGTCTCTTCCAGACAATGTTAGAAGGACAAGAGATAAAGCAGGGTTACATTTGCTTTCAGAAAAGTTTAAGATAACTGGTTGCCAAGCTCACCATCTGTGTGGATGAAGAGCAGTGGATGCAGAGCCATGCACGTCAGCTCCATGGGGAACAGGCAGTAAAGCTCCTTCCTTGCCTCTCCAGGGAAAGGGGACAAGTAGTGTAGACAGTAGCAGAAGTTCTTGCCCATCTCTAAAAGGATTAGAGCTCTTAAAATCTCCTTTAGCAAATGCTTGCCTTTCTACCAATGAAATAAATGGCCTTATTCATGTTCTTGGTGACTGTGAATTTGGCAGCTTCCAAGAGCGTTATATTTCTATTTTTAATAACTTGATGAATGATTAGAACAAGGAGGAATATGTAGTATGTAACAGACCAAGAATAGAGCAACAGATGATATTTTCAGATTGAATTTTTCATTTCTGGGCACAGAATTTCAGGGAGTTGCCATAAGCATCATCTGCATGGCCATTTCCCAGTAGGAAAGAGTCAGGTCTGTGATAGATCTGCCCCTTCCCTGAAGGGTATTTTGGTACTGGAAATTAAATCCTCTCTGCCTTACTCATGTGTGTCAGTAGTAAGTGAGCAATTGTAAACCAGTCCTATCCTGGGCTGTTCCCTGTAACCAGAAGTTTCTTCCACTCTAAAGCAGCAATGCATTTCTCTCCACTTTCTAGCCTAAGATTCATCTGAGAATCAAAAATCATGATAGGTGCTAAATGTAAATAGTATCTCCCTGAGTGACTATTTCATCTTTCTTCCTGTATTTTGAGATTAAATAACCCTCATTCTCCACCAACACAAAAGCTACACTCCTGGCTTTTAAGAAAATTGTTATTTCAGGGAAATTAAGTTTTTCAGCTGTGTATTCACCCAGCCAGTAAGCTCAGTCTATGCAGCTTTTATAAACAGGTGCATGTGGATTTCTAGAACAAAACAGCCATAAACTGCAGTGACACTGGTGACAACACAGAACAGGAACTAAATTTAGTCCCTGTGTAAAGGTGACCCTTGGCTCAGTGTCATGGTTTGCTTTGGAATATTAAAATTTAACATATGCTGCTCACTAGTGGTATAGCTTTAGGGATTATTAGAAAGGATATTAATTTAAGTAGCTAAGGACTTAATACAGGGAGGTAACTTGAAAGGAGTTGGGAACAGCAAGCAGGAACCTGGCACTGCTGGAGAAAATGAAGAAACAGCTGGAGAACAGGGCCAGCCTCACTTTTATTGTGCACGGCAGTGAGTGGCATCAGGAATAAATCAGTCAATACTGAACTCCTGTTTAGCTTGTGGGTTGCATTTCCTGCTCCCAAAACCTGTGCTGTGATTGTCACCTAAATGATAGTTCATGGACAGCAGATAATCCTGTGGGTTGGGTGGTGGAAACTTGTACTTTGCTTTGGAAGATAGAAATGGCAGAGTGAAACTGAACTTCAGTGCAAAGAAGAAAAGATTCAGGGGGAGGGGGGATGAATTAGTCTCACTTCACTGGAGCAAGTCATGCTACAGAGCTTTACACTATCTGAGGAATGGGCTTGTGTAGGGATAAAATGATGGGAGTATTATCATTCTGCCTTAAACTACTGTAAAAGGAAGATTTTGTTTGTCGGAAATTTATGGTGGCATATAGGAGTGTTTATGTGAACAGCAGAGAGAAAAAATGCATTCTGTAATATCCTGGCCATGTGTGTTTGCTAGGCTTAGCTTGGTTTTCCCGTGACTGAATTTTAATTTCAGTCTACTCCCCCTCCAAATATCTGTCTTGTTCTCCCCCGCTTCTGCTGGTTGTTGTGTTAAGTGTAGTGATGTATTGTGAGAAGTGCCTTTGTAAGTAGTCTGTCTGCAAAGGACCATGTCCAAAAGAACAGAGAAAGTGATACACAGAGCATGAAAATCCTGTGGAGATTGATGGCTGTGTACACCAACACGTGGAGATGTGCATTTACAAAGGGAGGAAGGGAGAAGCGGAGCAAGAAGTTTCGAACTTTGGTCAGTTGTGAGAATTGACCCCATAATGTTTTTTGAGGCTCTTTGCATGTGTATCTTTGATTCTCTGTAATGAGTAAAGTACTTACAAGGGATTATTTCATCTCCCAGGGGACAGCCTGACCCCTCTCACCTCCCCTTATCGTGGGCGTGAGGAGCCACGGGGGAGGCGAATTGTGTCTCGCCCTTCCCCAAAGGGTGTGTGCAGGGATGGAGTCTGGCAGACTGAAAAAAGCCCAGTAAAAACCTTTTCTGGCCTCCAGTGTGGCTGTTGAGTGTTTAATCTTGGCTGTGTGGCTGTGGGTGCTGGGATGGTGGGCACGGCCAGAGGCTGAGCTCGGGCAGGATCACCTATATATCTATAGATACCTACACCATGTAGTATCCCAGCTACAACTCACCCAAAGGCACACTGAAGTGTGTACACATTTATTAAGAAATCCTTATGTATATTTTACACCTCTTTTCCTCCTTATTTAAATGTCCTGATGAATATTTATTATATCCAATTAAATTTTAGTAGCATATTTGGTTGTCAGGAATAAAATCTTTATTGTTATTTACATATTCTTTTGTTATTTGCATATCTTTATTTACATCTTTGGCTTTATTATTAATGCACACATATAACTTTCAAAGACAAAGCCTTTGACTAGAAGGAGGCTTAAATGCAAGTGTTTACACTGCTAATATCTCCCAGAGAAAATATAGAACAGAAACTCATACCTAAACTTGCATGCTCAGGAAGAGCCATTCCTAACGTCCTGCTGCTATTTTTGTTTCTTCATGATGAGTTTAAAATATAAGAGGTTAGCATGTGAAAAAAAATGTGAATTTCTGCATCTGATCTAGATCTATGCAATGAATATCTAAGAAGCAAGCAATTTGTCAGGAGTTTTCAGACTAAAGTTCCTGTAGCACATGGCTTGTAGCGAGCAGTGATTTACAATTCCCTGTGAAAGCTTTTCTGGGCTGAAAAGCTAATAGATGATGTTGCTATTTAAGTGCTAAGAGAATGTTTTCAGCCCTCAAAGGTTAGGATCAAATAAAAGTTCTGTTTCCTGGAACACACAAGGGAGAGGTTTTATCCTGAACTGATATGTCTCTGTTATTTATCTGTTTGAATCCATTGGAAAATAAATGTTTTCACCAGGGAAATATTTTATTTTAGTATGAAGTGCCATTGAACACATACATCTGCCTTGGTACAAAATTAGCTGTGTTATTAAACTCATGTTCAAAGGTATATTGGCAAACATTCATATGGAGTCCAAAAACATTTGTTACCCTTGTTTGATTCTGTAAAGCTGCTGTAGGTTTTCTATATTAGTACCCACAGAGCTACCTGGTGAATGAGAGATGGATTTAACACCTTAGAGATGTGACAATTCCTTGAGGACTCTTGTGGCCTGTCTTGATATGGAGGTCTTAAGTACAATTTATGAATTCTTGTTGAAGTTATGAAGTTGCTGGTATGAAAAATGGGAGCATCCTGGATTGCTGCAGATAGTGAATCCATCACTTTCTCACAAGGTCTGTCACGTTCTGCAGTATAATGACCGTGGAGAGTCACTCATCTTAATGCCTTTGTTCTGAACAGGGAGTCAGGAGAACAGATTTTCCCTCATAATGCCAGGAGAGGGAAATAAGATCTTTGGTAATTTCTTGGACAGAAGCAAGAAGATGAAACATTTGTTGAAAAAGAAATCATGGAGGAACAAGAAATACAGGCAGAGCTCTGAGGAAGGAATAAATAATTTCCTAAGAGAAAAACCCAATCTAATGGCAGGACCCAGAGTAGGCCAGAGAAAGTTGGCATGCAGAGCTGAAAATCTCTCTCTGAAAAGAAGCCATGAGACAGCAGAAAAAAATCCTCATCAGCTAATGAGCTCAGATTCCTGTCCAAGGAATTCTCCAAAGTGCTGAGGAACAAGAGAGAAAGAAGTAAACATAAGCATTGGTTTTTTTGTTTATGTATCTTTTGACTTCATGATAAGTGATGGGGATATTTTGTACTTGGACACACATGAAGATGTGTAAAGGATCCTTGTGTTTAGAGTTTGCAACTGCTAATACTGAAATCCTCTGGCTGGGGAGGATCCCCTGATGAATAATCACCCACAGATGACACTGCACTCTCTCCCAGCAGTGGGTTTCTATTCCTTTTTTTCACTCTTAGTGTAGAGGTGACCACTTTTTGCCAGTGTCTGGTTTTCTATCACTATTGAGGAGTTCTTAGAGGGCAGAGCAATGGAGCACAGTTTGGGTTTGCTTTGCTGACAGCCCCTCAGTGCAAATTCTTTTTGGCAAACTGGAAGTCTGGTCTGAGCCATGCCTTTTGCAACTGAAACAGAAGAGGTGGAGAAAGCCTTCGTCACACAATTAACTGTATTTTGTCACACTGAAGTCTCTGTTCCTTTGCTTTGCCAGTTAGACTGCATTGAGTGCCAGCAAGAGGACTTGCAGTGTGTTTTTGAACTTGAGAAATGATGGAGACCTCCAGCACAGGGTGTAAAACATAATTCCTGCCTCTTCATGTCTTTTCAGTGACAGCATAGTGGAAAGCAGAGCTGAGCACACAATACAGAGTCACTTTTTCCTGTCTCTGCAAGACATTGCTTTAAAATTAGGTGAGATGCATTGATTTGAGAAAGCCAGGAGCAGGGCCCAGAGGAGGTGAAAGGAGAGATGCTACTTGGTCTGCTAGAGCCATTTACTGACCAGCTTTTATTTTCCTCTTTTATATTGCTGAGAAATTCATACATTGTATTTGCCTTTTGTGTACAGCTCTCAACAAGTATCTCTTTGTCAGCCTTACAAAGGGCAATAAACTCTGTGTTGCAAATAAGCCTCAGTAGCCGCTGGACATTATGACTAATTGTAATGCAGCATATATCCTTGAGGACTATAAACCTATATTAAAAGACAATGGTTGAGAGAAAAGCTATTGAATTGAGATAGTACTCATGTAACCCCATGGGGGCTCAACAGACAACAAGGAGGCCATTGATACCAGCTCTAGTACAAAAAGCCACACAGACAGAGAGTCATCCAAACCAGTATGGTGTGTGGATGACCACATAGTTCAGTTTAATGCTGCTTTTGTTTTGTTCTCACTTTGAGGCAGACAACACACACTGGAACATCAGAATTAGTTCTGTTTAGATTGCGGCAGAGGGAATGAGCGAGAAAATTAATGGAGCAGTGCCCCCCTCACCTTCTCTTGTTGTGTGCCAGTGTGTCTGAAATCTGCCCAGTCCCAGGGTAAATTCTATAATAAAAGGGAAAGAAAACACTGATGTCTTTTATTTTTTTTCTAGAAGACTGAGAAATGTTGAAGTTTCTTCTGCTATTTCTCTTTTTTATTCTGTCTCTTTTTTTCTTTCTTGCATGTTCTCAGTCAGTTCAGATTTGATGATATAACAGATCTTCTGAAACTATCAGCAGAGTTTTTAGTTAGGATATGAAAATGTAAGCAGTCACAGTTTAAAATGCATTTTAACTGAGGGCACAACTGCCCAGAAGCTGGGAGAGGTTTCATGTTGAGAAATCCTGGCCTTGGCTCTCACCTCTTGGGGTGGTTTTATCTTGGACACCCCAATATTGTATTAGTCACTGAATGAGTTGCACTAAAAATCACTTCCACCTCTAGAGTGATATTTTTTCTCCTTTGGATTGATATAATTATTTAGGTTGTAACCTGTGTGTCTGTGGGCACAAAGCCAGTATTTGACTGAGACCTGTCTGAGATACAGATGATTCTTGAAGTTGTGCTTCACTCTTTGTTCCAGTATTAGGATCAAGAGTATCCCTGTAATTTAAAGGTGACCAAGCCTGTAGTCAGAGTCTACCTGATAGACTAATTAATGATAACCTCCACCCAGAAGAATCCCAATCTATTGCTTTACTAGCATTTTCAGGAAAGCCAAGGAAGGATTCATAAACAGAAGGAGAGCAAGGACTTACTTTTCTTTCTTTATATCGGTGTGTTAATTACAGATAAGATCCTCTGCCAAATTGTTTGTTTTCCTAGGTATCCCCTCTGAATCACTCAGAAACACTTTTAAATTACACATGAAATTCCCACTTCTGAGAATACTCACCTCATTCTGTCCCTGGGATGTATGTTTCCCCTCTTCTTTATGTGCTATATGTGCTTTTACCCCACCCCAATGGCTGATGAAGTTTTGTGTATTTGATTGCATGCTTTCCTGGTTGGAGACATATTTTGATTAAATATTTTCCCCTTCTCCAGTAAGTGTCTTATCTCTGAGCACTTCTCATGGATAAATGCATGCCAGTAGCATCTTCATGGCTAAAAATGCAATATTAGCTGCACTGAGAATAAGTCTTAGTCTACAGCTGTAAGTAAAGCCAGGCTGAGACTGGTTGTACCTGTTTTTGAAAACAGCATCCTTGTGTGCAGAACCCCCTGCACTGAAAGCTGCCTTCAAAGCTTTGAGCTTTATTTAATTTCAGCCATAGGATAAGGATTGTTCTCATTACGATGACCCATAAATAATTTGTTCATGCATTTCAAACAGATGATACAGGTGCTCCTTTACACTGGCAGTACTCTTGTTTTGGATTTTGCCCCCAAAAGGGAGTTCATTGCAAGAAGCTGACTGTTGCAGAAGTGGAACTATGCAAGTGACACTTACAAATACACCAATAACTTTGATTTTTAATGGGTTACTCATTTATGCTTCAGAGCATTTGGTGAACCGAATGTCGGGAGTTCGGCAACTTGTAGTGTCTGGTCGGGAACGTTTCCTTCCATGGGCTGTGTGCGAAAGAAAACCACCTCTGTGTTTGTTCCTATATTTTTTCAAGAGAATAGACATTTTTGTATGAAGCATGAGGGTGGATTTCACAGTGCCTGGCTGGGTCATGTGCTTGTTCTGTCCCCTGGGCAGACAATTCCCACCCGGTGTCCGTGACACCGCTCAGTGTAAAGGGTCAGACACGGACCCACAGCCCCATGGTGTGACCCTGATCCCTGCCTGGCCTCCTCCCCTCCAGCCTGGCATGGCAGCAGTGTCCAGCCTTCCTTTTCCTCTTCCTCCTCACCTCCCCATTCACAGCCATGGGGCTCAGGGTGAGCTGACACCGCTCGAGCCTCAAGACAAGGCAAGCACGATGGAGATCAGCAAGATCCAGTGCTGGAACCTGTTTCCTGTTTGCTGGAGGTGACTGTTCTCCCCTCGATTTGCATTATGGGGAAGGTTGTAGTTATTTTTCCTGTTTTGTTCTCTCATCTGCTTGGATTTAAATTTTTCTGGGCCTTTGTAAGTACAGTTTGTGTTGCATTGGGTGTGTAACTCTTGCAACAGAAAAATGCACTTCTTGCAGCAGATTTTCTCAAGCTCCATGTAGAACCATGTTTTTCTCACTCTTTGCTAGCACCATTTCTCTATCACTGGATGCCTCTCATTGTCTTCATACTGTTCCTTTTAACTTCCCCTCAATGTGATTTTATTCCTTCTTTCATAAGGCAATTTTTTCCCGACTGTAGTCTCTCAACAATGTCTGTGTAGTACCTCCATCTGCTTTTGTCCTGTGAAGGAATTGCCGCTAAAGAAACACCCTAAGTGGGAATTATGCTTTTATTGGAGCCAATATTTTACCCAGTGAATTAGTCCCAGTGGAATGAATAGGACAATTTGCATGCTTAACATTAGGCACACTGAAGTCCTTCACTAAATCAGGTCTAATGTGCACATTGAACTTCCCCTGACTTAGGAGAAATTCTGCAGTCCAGAAAACCTGTGATTTAAAGCCACCATGTGAAAAGCAGGGTATGTTGTGGCCAGTGCCAAAGCTAAATGTGGTGTCTGTGGAACCAGGGTGATTCCTCAGCTCTTGAGCCCTTGGACAAATACCCCAAGAACACAAAACCTGCAGTCAGGAGCCGTCCAGCAAATGAACTCTGTCTTGTACTGAAGTATTTGGTATTTTAAGAGTTAACCTACAAATTCGAACACAGTAATTTCGTATGAATTTCACTGCTGCCTTTTTCCTGTTAAATAAACTTGTTTCTTTTTAAACTGACTTCAAGAAAGAATAAGAGGAGAAAATTCCCCCTTTTTGTTAAATTAGCTTAAAGCAAACAAAGTAAAACTTCTCAGTGTTGTCCAATGCAATTCATTATGCTGGTGCAGTACTCTTTTTTTTTTTTCCTTCTTTTTTTCCCCTTTCCATTGCCTGAATAATGTTCTTTGAAGACTAGATCATCAATAAACCACTCTGGTGAGGTTTAGAGGGCCTAGAATAATGAATAACAATTAGGGGCATTTAAAAGGTAATATTTTTTCCTGCAATTTGGGAATTGATTTATGAAGTTGGGGATCCTCCAATTTCATCAAATAAATGGTTTCTTAAACCAATTCTTCTTACCGTCATGGTAACACCTTTAGATCTGGCACAGCTAGCAAGCTTTATTGCCAACTTATTGTTTTGGATGCAAATGAAGCATCTCAACTTGCACAATTAACAGAATTCCTGTGTAAAAGTGTTATACATTTCCTACAGCCCAGTTAGAGTAGCACAGGATCAGTTTTACAGTGAGAGCTATCCTGTTGGGTTTCACCTGTGTGATGTTACATTTATTTTTAAAATGAAAGCTGTGGATATTTTTCCTCATGACATTTCTTGAAAATGTGTTGGAGTTTGAAGGCCTGATGAGCACACCTCAAATGGAGCCATGTGTGGTAACCCTGGCTAAGTGACTAAAAGGTCAAAGTCCTGCTAGGAGCTCAGAAAAACAATAATGCCAAAAGCAGTCAGTGAAATCAATGAGTGGATGTGTAAAACACATGGAACAAAGTAGCTGGAGTGAGGGACAGGATTTTAATTATCACCCCAGTGATAAAGAAGTCCTTAAAAACAGCCATGGAGAAGCCCAGTCTGGGCAGTCACTGAATCTAAGGCTGCCTAAATGACCTTCATCTCCAGCTCAGTGCCAGCGAGCTTTGATTCACCTTTAGACAAGCAGCCCCTGGGATGTTTCCAGTATCTTGCTGGTGGGTCTTCTAATGGAATTAAACTATAATACCTTGCACTCTGGTAGGGCTGAATGCATGGATAAAAAGATGCTGAGGTAATAGTCTTTTTACAGATGCTTAAGCCTCTTTGGAAGTACAAGCCAGAATAATATTTTCCAGAGGCTCTATCCTCTTTGGTAGAACAAACCCCCCAGGCAGAAAGTGTTAAGTTTTGAAAAATATGAAAATGTCCCCTTCGACTCCAAGGACGGTGAACAACTCAACTTGTAAGAAAGAAATATTTAATGCACCCAAAAGTATTGCTAATAGTACATTAAAATACACATAAAAGTATTGCTAAATATTATAAATAATATTTAGAATTGGAATTGACTTGCAAATGAAATCTGTTTCTTCTTCAGATTTCCCCCCACCTTGTGTTGGGTGGTGTATTGAACAGTCACCTTTTTGCTTATCATCACACTGCTGGGGTTTTTTTCTCCAGTGGAGAATTCTCAGCCTAAGTGGTGTGTTGGTAATGCAGAGGAGGAAAGATGATCCTGGAATTTCCCAGAATTGAAAAGCAAGGGCAACATCTCCCAAGATTCTTTCACTGACCGCATGTTAGGGATCACCTCATGTTGTGTTGGTCCAGCCCCTGGGCTAGTGGTTGACTGCTCCTTTGTAGCCAGAGTAGAAGAGCATGAGAAGCACCACCTCAATGTCCCCAGGGCTCTGAGTGTGGATTTTCATGCCCTTTCTTATTAAAGCTGACTCATACAAGGATTCATAATATTTCTCATACTTCCTTTCTTGTTGTTTTCCTTTTTCTTTTTTTTTTTTAATTATGAGGCAACATCAGCCTAAAATTAAGTATACAAGGCTAGATATTTAATTTGTATTTGCTTGTTATGTCCCAATCCTACCCACTATATGAGCAATGAAGTTCTGGGTCTTTGTGAGTGTTTCAGGGCCCTTTGGAGTATTTTAATTCCAGCTCACTTTGAGGTACCAAGTGTGATATCTGCAGTGGGTTAGGGCAGGCAGTGCTAATTAATTTTGAAGGATGTCTTTGGTTGAAATTTGATATCCGTGGCAAGAGTCCTTTGAATCATCTTGGTGGTGGGTGTAGAGTAGCTGGCTGGTCAGACACAAGGGATTCTGACTTGCCTTTTTGGGGGCTGAAGTACACCTAGAGCTGGCTGAACTGAAGGAGATGGCTCCCTCATTTCTGCTCACTAGGATGCAAGGACCCACTCCCAGAAATTTGATGGTAACCACAAAAGCAATAGAAAATAGAAATATATTTCAATCAGCCAAGACTCTGTCAGTGTGTCTTGGAGAAAACAGGACAAATGTTTGGAGGTGCCCAGTAGGAGAGGGATGTGTAGAATTGCTAAATCAGATTTTTCAGTGTGGCACTAGATAGGTGGTTTGGAGAGTAACTAACTTTGTGCTGGCTCAGACTGTTTTCACACATTCAGGCTTGTGTTTTCAGAAGGAGGTAAAAAATTAACTTAAACCATTTTTTTTTTTATTTTGGAAGTCTTTTCAAATGCTGTTGCATAGAGAAATGGTAAGGATATCACAGTCTTTATGAATCAACAACTTTAAGGAGCTTAAATATGAAAAACAATATATTTTTGTTACTTCTAAAGTATACTGTTTGAAAAGCAAAAAGCTTGTTTTCCCCACTACAATTCTATAGACTGAATATCTGTCACTGCTTTTCATCAGATCAGCCTGGAGCTACTAAACCCTAATACCCTCAACAGACAACAGCCACAGTGCCAGGGAGGGATTGCCTGGGCTGCAGCTTCCAGAAACATGTGAATCACCCCAGCACTGTGCAGCTTTTTGTGCTCCTCTTGCAATTTCAGCAGGAAAATAAGAGTAATTAGAAAGCTCTATTTGGCACCAATGCTGCTGGTTTGAAAGTGACCTACTAAGCTGCAAACCATTCTCCCCTCTCCTCCTTTCTTCTCCACAATCTACATCTAAAATCTGGTCATATCTAGCATGGTGCTGCTTGGAGCTGAGCTGCTGCTCTCCATGCACATTCCTGTTGTGTTTAGAAACTGTTGATAACAGATCTTGCAGTATTTATGTTGGACATATCTATGTATGTCAATACTGCCATGTCCTCGCTGCTGCCAAATTCTGTCTCTTTTTATTATTTTGATATATGGTGGGTTATTGCAGAGCACTTGCTTCTGTACTCCTTCAAATGCTTGAGTTATTCCATAGTTCCTCTCTGAGAGTCATTTGCTGCATCTGTGACATTACTCATCCCTTAACCTAATTAGTTGGGTTTATTTACTCTGGGAGAAGGGAGGCACAGGATGGAGAGTGTGTTGTGATCCATCCCATCCTGCAAACTCCACAGCAGATGTGTGCCAGAGGAGTCTTCATGAATCTGATTTTAGAGGTCTCTGCTGCTGGAGGGGGACTGTGGTTTGGTTGCTGCTCTGTGGAGGGTTGTCCAACATCTCATTGATTTAAATAAAACCATGGGGAGAGAGACAGAGAAAGATGAAGTAGCTGAGTCAATGTTTGACTGATGGGCCAATGTAATGAAAGTTTTGCAATCTTTTGTAAGCAGGAGTAATAGGATAGCAAAGGAACACTGGGGGATCCACTAGATTTGCATACTTATAATCCATCACCGTGATGAAATTAATTCACTTGTATCTTACTGCATGTGCTGCTGTATGAGGCAAAAGTGGTAAAGATGAATCTAAAGTATGGATTTGTCAGTATTTCAAGCATTTGTATGTAGTAAGTATGCAAAGCAGTTCAATATAGAAGTGATTGTTTAAGTGGTACAAAAATGGAAAGATGTTTTCCCTGAAAATAAGTAATAGTTTGATTTAATGTGGTCTGATCAGCACAATAGTCTTTAAATGTAAGGATTTCTGGTAGTCTAAATATCCATATTCAGACCCACATATTGATTTAGATTTCTAAACGTACCCAGATCCCCCAGTAAAACTGCTTGATGAGAATGACATACATTTTTTTCCAGCTACAATTACAATATTTGTTTATTTTGAGGTAGATTTAATGTGCCATATAATTAACTGGTGCAGAGAATTAAGCTGTAAAGCATACTATTATCTCTCAGGCTTTTTCCAGGGCTGTATGAGATTGTCACATATGGCACTGGTTGTTGATAACTAACCTAATGAAATGATACCATCACACAGAGGCTGTTTCTCAGTATCCGTTCCCACTGATAAGAAGTTATCTGTCTTGATATTGATTTGACATCTATCTGCTCCGTATGTGACTTTGGAAACTAATGACTGAGGTTGTACTGAATATTCAGAGATAAATTTTCAGATGAGCAAGGGACCAGCCTTCTTACTTCTCAGAAGCCTTTTTTTTTTTCCTGCCTGCTAATGAACCGTGGGTGCAGGCATTAGCTCTGAGACAGCTTTTCATGATTGAAGATCAGATCAGCTGAGGGCTAATATTTGTGCTTGCGATGCATCATGTGGAGGAAACCAAGGGTGTAAGTACTGATGGAAGTTTGGCAAAATGAAGGGCAGCTTTCTAAAAGAGTCAAGCTGGAGATAATGCTCCCTTCCTTAAAGTACAGCTTGATTGCAATGGAGCAACTCAATGAGCTGAAAATTGTGAGGAGTGAGTTGCTGTCATTGACCATCCCACTGGGGATCTGGAGCACTTGGAAAGGAAGGAACAGGTCTGACTTTGCAGGATGAGCAGGGCATTTATCTATGTGCAGGCCAAAACAGCTGCAGAGGGAAAACAGAACAAGCAGGTCCATGATTGGGTTTGAATGGGGCTGGGATAAGGGAAAATAAATCGTTTTGAGGTCTTGATACCCTTGCCAGGTGTACTGGCACCATGCCACCTGCTGCCAAAGCAGAGACAGGAGAGGTGCTAGGGCACAGCCAGGCTGCCTGGCCTCCACTTAACTGCTGCCTGAGCTTGGCCCAAGGGACAGCAGTGTGGGGATGTGCTCTGTGAGTGCAGTGCTCACAGAAGAATTCCTTTTTTGTGTTGGCTCCGTGGGCCGGGCAGGAATTTGGTTGCATTGCTTGCCCTGGATCTGCCCAGAGTGCCTTTGTAGGGTGACAGCTGATGCTTTCAGTGCTTACATGCAGTCATATCTGTCAAACAATCCAGAATACCTCTGAATCTGGTACAGCATGTCAGGAGTGCGGGGTCTCCCATAAGGCAGAGCTCTAAGAAAAACACCAGTAACATGAAACCCCCTAAGTCAGTCAATGTGATTTTATCACATGTATTTATGCTGCCTGACAGCCAGCAGTGAAAGGGAATAGGAGAAAAAAAAGCCAACTGAGGGCACTACAGAGTAAACAGCATCCCTGTCTGGTGAATTGTCCTCTGGAGAAGCCTATGGAGAGCCTTGGTAGAGCAGCTCCAGCCTGGGATGTGTCTGTGTCACCAAGGCCACTTGGTGCAGTTGGAGCAAAGCACCCAGCACTGAGAGCCCCAGGTCTGCAGGGTTGGAATCCCTTCCTCTGGGCTCATATCTGGTGTCAACAACATCCTGAGGGGTGAATAGGTGATCAATGTTTGCATCAGCTCCCACAGCGCTGGTGCCACTTTAGAGAGCTCTGGTTTTCAGTGCTCTTGTTAGAGCTCTCTGTAACCTTTCTGAACTGCCTTTGCCCAGCCTGCTGCATGCTGCATTCTTTCCTCAGTCCATTGCATTTTGTTTCTGTATTACACCATTTTTTAGTGTTTCCATATTTATGAATTCATCCATCTACAATAACAATTACAGTTGGAATGTTTACTTTGCCTGATAACATTTACAGTTCATCTACTGGGCAAATACTTGTTATTCTTTGCTTATTTTTTTTTAAATATATATTATTAGAAGAGCTTTTGTAAAATTTAATTCATTCTTCCCAAATATGTTCCATTTCACACAATTGGCAGGAACAAAAAAAACCAAGTCAGAACAAAACAAAGCAGCCTCATCTTCCCCAAAGAAAAACTGAAAAAAGGGAAAAAAGGGAGTTGAGGCAGGCACCAGAATGATAAAGACATAATCAAGGTCTAGCATTAAATTTTAATTCTTTTTCTGACCGTTTTACATCATCAGGTGCAATTATGACCCTTTAGACCCCGTTTTGTTTTGTGTGAAAAAGCACAGGGCTGACAGTCTCCTGTGTGCCGGATCTAGTGCTTGGTGTTCATGGGCTGTTCAGCAATGATGGCCACTACAGGGAATTCCTGATCCATGGTGTGAATCACAGCAGCCTTGGAGAGAGTGTGTTATGTAGACACAGAGGTGTTTGGCCTCAGTGCAGGCAACAGCCTCTGCCTGGCCCTGTGCTGGGAAAGGAGAGGGATACATGGCAGTGTCCCACCTCCAGCCACTGCAGAAAACACCACCAGGATTCCTCTGGGACATGCAGTGCCTTCTCTGCTGGCCCTAGCAGCCCCCTTGCCCAGCTGGGGTTAACCCTGACCAGCCCAGGGCTGTCCCCCAAAGCACCAGGCAAGGACCATGCTGCTGTAGAGGCAAACACAGGAGTTTTGTAGCCTGTGTAAGACTTCTCCAGCTGTGGAGCAGCTCCAAAAAGCAGAGTGTGCACTGCCCTGTCCATCCTGGTTCAGTGAAGTGGTTAATTCTCTGTGCAGTGCATGGGATTTATTTAGTGCAGATAGCTGAGGGACTCAGTTTTAATGTGCACTGGAAGGATATTGGCACACGTTTTTGGACTGCACTTTGCTCTCTGCCTTGATGAACTAAGCAGATACTGTACCATGAAAGGGAAGAGGAAGCTGAAACTTGGAATAATGTCCCTGTTTGTCTCACAGCGTGCTGCTGCTCATGATGTTGAGTTGGCACCAGTCCTGCTCTGCTTGGAGAACGCAGCCGTAGGCTCTGGTTGTGGGAGGATGAGCCCGTTGTTATCTGGCAGGGCTGGTGAGAAAGGAAAGGAAGGTTGATTCTGGCCAGATGGGAGATGCTTTCCCAGTGTGAGAAAAGCATGCATGGAGGCAGATTATGTTCTGAACAAAAGAAGCAAGCGAGAGCCCTCCAGTTGGTGTGAGGGAATGAGGAGTGGGACAATAGGTATTGCCAGGAAACACCTGGCTGCAGGAGGAAACTGAGGGGACCTTCCAGTGAATGAAAACCCTTGTTGTAAAATGTGTTTATTGACAGGGAATAAAGCATGGGGCAAAGAGAGTCCAGCCCTTTGTGAGGAGATGGGAAAGTGCTTCCTCTGCACTGTGGTTTAATTTCAAACAGTCTCATATATGTGTTCTTTGGGGTTGGATCAGTCAAGAAACTTTCCATGTGTTAAGACTGAATATTTGGGAGAAGAAGCTCAGAGAGAGGAACCCAAAGACTCTACATTTGAATGCTGGAAGGAATCTGCTCAATACCTTTGGAAGTGAGGTTTAAGTAATAGGAGAGAACAAGACCTGAACATTCCTCTTTCCTGGAAATGTTACTGCACTTATGAGCAAACACAAAGGAGTAATAACAAAGGAGTTGCCTGCTTAACACAGGCTCAGAAGCTCTGCATTAAACTTTTAGAGTATAGCAATAATAGTGAAGAAATAAAATTTAAACCTTTAAATAAAAAGGTGTGAAACAATGCAGACAAGAGGGTGGAAAAATACAATAAGCAAAATAAAAGTGGAGAACAAAAGGGAAGATTTCTCAAGAAGTTAAAATATTAGCAAAGTCTTGCAAGTACACATAGAACCCAAGGGTCAACAGAGAGCTGAAGGTAAGGGGACTGGAAAAAAGGTTAGTACAACCTTCTTGTGACACAGGCAGGGAAAGTGCAGGGCAGACTGGGCTGTCCAAATGTCTGCAAGTCCAAAGTGACTGGAGTTAGCCTAAAGGTGGGGGCATCCAATATAGGAATTGTGTGTGAACTCTCTTTCATCTTTTTTGTCATGGACTGAAGTTTTCACTTCCCCATTTTTACCTCTCCCTTCCTCTGTCTTGCTTTGAGACTTTCTGGTTGTTTATATTTTCTCTGCTTTTATGTGAAAATGAATAAGGAAACAAAAAGGGAAATGATTTCCATTTCCTATTGCATTTTGACAGGGAAGTGAGGTAGATATGGAATGGGTACCTCCTCACCTCTATCATGATTTTCTTTTCTAGGAGGTATAGTCCAGAATCAATTAAACTGAAGATCATAGGCAATGAAAATCATCTCCATCCAGTTCTGGATGAATAAAGTAAATTTTCCTGCTCTGCCTGCACTATCAGAGATCTATATTGGTGGGCACTGCCACAATCCACATGGTTTTCATCGCTGCAAAGAAGTTTAATCCACCATGTCTTTACCATGCCAAATAATAACAAGAAATCATGCTTTAAGTATGCACCTGTGTAAGCTATTTTTATGAGACAAAAAGGCTTCCTGGTCCCTTGTGGGACTATTTATATGATGGAAATAAGAAAAATGGTATTGCTTGGCTGGGAGGATATAATTCCTTAATTACCTGAGGCATGTCTGAGTTATTTTGGAAAGGTTGTTATGAACAGCATGGTATCAGCCCTGCGACTGTAAAGAACAGGAACCAATAACGTAAGATCCAATTTGTTCTGGCAAATAACAATCTGGGTCAAAAGGGTTGGGAGGGGGGGAAGTAAATTGAAGAATTTACCCAATGGCAAAGTACTCAGATTTTCTTTCAGAAAATACAGTTTCAGCAGTGTTGATGCTGAGGTGCTAAAGGTAATAAACTGGGGAATAAAATAATGGGGGTAAAAGAAGTGGTGGTGAAGATGGTGCTGGTGCTGCTGGAGGGGAAGAAGAGCTGCCTCCCTCCCAGCAGGATGGCTGGGCTGCTGCAGGAGGGCTACTAAGGGCTACTAAGAAAAGACTTCACCCCTCTGCTTTTGAGTGTTTTTTTTTTTCTTAGTTGATTTTTTAGTTGTTTCTTTGGAGGGTTTTTTTCCCCTACCCAAATATCTCTGTACATTGATGAATTACACCTGTCGGGAGTCAGCTTTTACCTTCCTCAGGAGTTTCTGACAGTCCTACAAAACCTCTCTAGAAATTGGTTTAATCCATCTTAGAGGCCCTGTGGGCTCTAAGGCTCCACGCTTGCTGTGGTAGAGTTCTTGACAAAGGTGGATTAGGGAGACTGTGCCATCCCTTTCTGCTACTGGGAAAACACTCCCCTGGGTTTGTCCAAACAGCTTTGCCTCTCTTACCTCACATTATTTTATATTTCTGTCTATCAGCTCATCCTAAGACAAATCTTACTTGTCCATGCAGCAGTAACTTCAACATCACTGTCATATTTTGTGCAAGAAAACGGTGAAAAATAAAGTCACCTTTGGTCAAAATGTGGTTCTTCTTAATGGGAATTCAAAATGAGGTTTCAAAATTGTGGTAGAGGACTGTGGACAGAAGAGTTTGTTTCAAGTGTTTCCAGTGATAGTATGACTGAATATGTATGATTTATTTCTTTATTTTTTTTAATGAATTACAAAACTATGAATTTGTGATGAAAGGCTTGATGGCTTTATGAATAAGTGCTAGTTGATGCTATTTAAGTAGGATTCAATTAAATCTTCATAAAATGAACAGAGTGAAAAGGCTTGACATGAACTGAGGCCCAGGAAGGCAAATTGCCATGTATGAACTATTCCATGGAAATCAGATTACTTTTCATAGCTGCAAAAATGTGCTTAGCTTAAACATATTGGGCCAAATTCTGTTCTCATTTATGTGTGTGTAATATGGAACTAAGTGCAATATTTGGGTAAATCTATTTCAAATAATTAGTTGATAGTCTTGGAGGGAAAAGAAACCATTGCTAATTTAAATATTGGCATATTCTGTTTTTCAAACAGATGTGCAGACTCTTATATTTTGGCACCCCAAGATGAAAAGATAGCGCAGTTGCACAAGAGGGTTTTTATGGAGACTGTCAAAGGAAATGAGAAAACTCTTGGGCCAAAATTCAAACAAGTTCTATACATAGTTTCCCACAAAATTTCTGATCCTGAGAGCTGTGGGGAATCCCACTGACTTTAGAAATTCCCTTCTCCATCACACAGTTTGCAGGATTGAGGCTCGACAAAACCCAGCACAGTTGTCCTGGCTCTGTGGAGAAAGATGGCAAAATGCCTTTGGCATAAGCAAAGTCAGACCTTTCATTATTATCTTTTTCAGAGACTGAATTAAACCCACCTCCCCTCTTTTTT